>JAAGAY010146720.1:0-61477 GCA_011801015.1 Ardeotis arabs | reverse complement strand
CCCCCCCCCCCCACCTCTTTTTTTTTTTTTTTTTTTTTTTTACTATTATTAGGTAATAATTGGATACAATTTGGAAGCAACTTTAGGGCTATAGGGAAGTCCTCTCATAGGTGTGTGCACTTTGTGATGCCAGGTATCATTCATCTTTTTGTACTTGCTAACTTTCAGTGAAGTATTTCACAATGTTCCCTGCTTTCCACTAATGTTTAGCTCATATCTCTAAAGCATTATGTTAAAGAAGGCATCAGTCCTTGGGACTGATGGGAAGCCTTGTCCAAAAGGGAGTCATTGTAGAAAAGCTTTAATGAGGAATTTATGGCTCTAAAACATGGATGGATTGATTGATGTCTTGAGCTAGAGAAAGGTGTCTCAAGATTTAAGGATTTAAGATTCATTTCTGTTAGTATTGTTTCCCATTCTGTTCAGCATGTTTATTCATCTGGGTTTTATTCTGAGGTATCTAATTCTACTCTGTGCTGTCTGGAGGAGCTAGGACCTCCAAGCAGTCAAGCTGCTGTCATTTAACACTCTCCTTCCTGTCAGCTGGCCTGTGGCTCTTCCTACTGGTTCTGACTTCATGACTATGGACTATGACTGTGTTTCCAGCGCACTAGGAGCATATGACCCTTCATCTGATAACGTGACTCGCCCAGCTGAATCACTTTTGATTGTATATCCAAACTGGCACCAGCTGTGTCGTGCAGCAGCTTTCTTAGTAATCTATTACAAGCCATTAAAATGGATCCTGTTGTTATGGGCAAGTAACAGTTTCAAGCAGTTGAAGCTTAGGGTTTTTTCATGGAGAGGCGTAACTAAAATTATATAAAAAGTCTTCATTTGGGGGAAAAAATAGCCTAGAAATGGTTTTCAGTTTACCTCTCAGCATCAGTTTTTCTTTCATGTTACGTTCATGGTTCATGTCCTAGGCTTCACAGGTTCTTTCTCTTTACAACTGCAGCTAAAGTGTCGCTAGTTATTTAGTGAAATGCTAAGTTAATTAGTACAATGTCTTTTTTTAACAGGGGTTCCAGTGTCCCTGAAAATGATCGACTGGCTTCAATAGCAGCTGAGTTGCAGTTCAGATCCCTCAGTCGTCACTCCAGTCCCACTGAAGAGCGAGAAGGTGATTGTCACAGTAACAGATTGTGGCCCGGATGTGCAGATGATTTATGTCATTAACATATTTCTGCCTGTTCCCAGTTTTTACCCTTTCCAAAATATTTTTCACCTTTTCCAATGCAAAAAAAAATCCTTAGATTTTTAACTTCTAGGCTTATATTGTCAGAGTAAGTTCTTCTGTTTTCAGATGTATCCAGTATTCTCTTGCCTTTCATATTGTTTCTGAATTACACCTGAAGGAATTTCCTGGTGTCTTACTAAGTTACAGTGTTCAAAATGAAATTAGTAACATGATTGCTGAATTACATATCCCATTCAATAGTAAATTTCTAAATGCTGTTAGTGAAGTACAAACTGGACCGATCAGGACAGTGTGGAGTTTTCTATCCCTGTCTTTAACTATGACTGCAGTGTTCATCTTGCAAATACTTGCTGGTGTTTGAATCCTGGAACACGAGACAGGGTGTGTGAATGGATGTCCTGATCAGGGCTCCTCCTTGAGGTTTCCCCAGCCCCTGTATATGTGGTACTTATTACAACAAATACCTTCAAACGTTGATTGTTGAGATAGGGTGTTCTGTGCAGATTAAAATGAAGTACAAAATCACAAGCAAAGTAGAGTTGATACTGTGGTCATCCTGCAAAATGAAGTGGATTTCTAGGAAAGAAATGCCTTAAAAATTTATACAAGGAACGGTGGGGGATTTTTTTTTTTTTTTTAAGCAGATGTTGATAATATTGTCTGCCTCATGCTTATTCCCTTTTTTATGTATCTATGTGAATGGGAAACTGGCTTAGGTTGGAATGAATACAGGTCTTAAGAGCCTTAGAAGCTTGTTTTCCTATGGATTTCCTACATATTTGATACTGAGTTCCCTGTCTTGAAGTGCTTCCCTCCATTGTGAAAGGAGATCTCTGTTCCTGTATAAATTAAATCCTCTTTCAGAATAGCTTTCATAATTTGTTTTCTAAAGATAAGTAGTTTTTTAATTCAAGAGCATACATTGCTATATGATTGCCTCATATACTTGTAGGGTGTATTAGTCCTGATATGTAAGATCTCAGCTTCCGCTGAATATATAGTGGCCTAATCCTTAATGTGAGATAAAGCCACTTTTGTACTCATGGTATTATTTCTCTAGAACCATCGTATCCAAAAGGAGATTCAAGTGGCTCGTCCCGGCGGAGCTGGGAGCTCAGAACTTTAATCAACCAGACCAAAGGTAGGTGTCTAGGAGTCACTGTAATGTAACATCTGTTAAACTAGTGGTGCACTATAATGCTGAATCTTAATGCTGATTGTGAAGAGGTTTTCACAGCTTTGTACATAGGAAGGGGGGAAAAAACCATCCCAATTGCAGGTAGAATATACTGCTCACAAAATCACAAGGTGTACCCTCTGAGGTGGGAGAAATTAAACTTCATAAAAGTTACATCTTTTCAGTTTCTGAAAGAGTACCAATGCTGTCCTACAAAGCGAGTACATTTATTACTATAGGAATTGAAGAAGTTTGCTGTTCCTATTCAGTACCCACTTACGAATTGCATGACAGCAGGAAGCACTTCCTCACTTGCTAAGATCTCTCCCCAAAGTGAGATTTTCTTATTTTGGGTGTCCAACAGTGTGTGTGATCCTAGACTATTTCACATATTCAAGGCTCTTACAGGATCCCTTCCTTTCTGTCCTGCTGCTTATTTTCATGAAACTTGAAGTAGCTTGATTACTTCTGAGACTCCTGTACTGTATAGATACATACTTATAGCTTGCTTGCATACGTTCTGGCACGGTACAACCTAATGAAATGTTAGAAAAAAGTTTTCTGTCACATAAAAAGCCAGTCTCTCATTGATGTGGCTCAGAACACAGGAAGAACAGCAATTTTTTTTTCTGAAATCTGGAAGGCTTATTTTTTTTCAGAACACAAAAAATGAAGGAATTGAGTTTGTTTAATCTAGAAAAGAAGAATGAGGGAAAAATTTGAAAATTTGTACAAGATTGCTGCAAATAGAACTGGTCTTACTATCCACTGTGGAGAAGAAAGGATTTTGTTTTAATTTAATTTCCTTGACTCAAGTAAGAGATTATTAGAAAAGTACCAGTATTCTCATTTTACTTTAGTTTCATATATGATTCCTAAGTGATAGTTTCATATGTGACTGCTAAAATGTTTCATTCTTTTCCTACATCTTAAATTAGACTCACAAAATAGTTGTCTTCTATCTCAGGTCACTTCACGTGGTATCAAAAGGTAACAAAATATAAACATAGTGAATACTGCTCAATCAAGGAAACTGTTCATCACTCTTTTTAGACACTGCTTCCAAGCAAGCACCGATTGAAGCTGTTCAAAAGTCTGTTCAGTTGTTTGAAGAAAGGAGATACAGAGAGATGAGGAGGAAGAACATCATTGGCCAAGTTTGTGACACACCGAAATCTTATGATAATGTCATGCATGTAGGTTTGAGAAAAGTGACTTTCAAGTGGCAGAGAGGAAACAAAATTGGTACGTTCATTATACCTTCATTTGTCAGGCTAAAATACCAAGCTTAATAATTTTGAAGGAACTTTAGGACTATCCTCTGAAATTCTGGGTCTCCATTACATAAGTAATATCAGCTTTACTGAAATCAGAATGTTAACATAGAAAATACTATTGCAGCTAGGGTTTCTTTTATGTAGAACTTCAGTGAAGTTTTCAATGGTCAAGTAACAAGAAACAAAGGAGGAGAAGGATTTGGTTACGACAATTACTTAGGTATGATCCTGTGATTCCTGCGTGTTTTCAATGCTAGAAAATGTGAGATGAGTTCTACTTTTGGAAGAACAAGAAATAAGAACGGAAATGAGCACAATCTTTGTGATTTGTTTAATTCACCAATATTGTTGTTGTTTCCCCCATATGATTATTGTTTCTTCTCTTTCTTGGGATTTGTGGGGAAAATCCTCATATTCATGAGAAGTTTTCTTTTAGGTCAGCCCGTTACTGTAATGTTTTTACTTTTAATCAGCTTGAATTCAGGACTATGAATGTAGTATTGGGTATTACAGGTTAAAAGCCACTTGAAATTTTAAATGAAGATAAAGGTGAACAACTTTGGGAAGCGCAGTTTTCAGTGATGTGTCTTCTTATTGCAGTGGATGTACATGTTGCTTATTGAATGTAGAATAATTAATTTTCCTTATTTTAATTGTGCAGGTGAAGGCCAGTATGGGAAGGTCTATACCTGTATCAGTGTTGACACTGGAGAGTTGATGGCTATGAAGGAAGTGAGTATTCTGTATACAAGAATGACTGCTGCCTTTTTTTTTTCCAAACCAGACATACATGAGTTAACAGGCATTAAGAATTTCTGAACGCTGTTGTTAGCTAACTGGGAAAGGATGGGAAGACAAAGTATTTCTTCACATAGCCAGATCTACTGTTATCGCTTGTTCTTCCTTTATTTGCTTCATCTTTTTCTTTTCAGTTTGCAGCTTTCAATTTAAATGTATATAAAATGGATTATGTTTTTTTACTAATGTCATAGGGATGTTCTGAACTTCATGAACTTGGTTAATATGTGTGAACTCCCATTAAGGGATCTTAAATTATTTTGGAAAGAGTTTTCTAATTAGTGAAGACTGTATACAAACTTATATTTTACTTTGCATTATTCCATCTTACATTTTATTCCTTTTTTCTTCATTCCTTAGAGAAAAAGATAGGAAGTGTCACATCAGATGTTTTTCAGCTTCTCCTGTAGTTTTAGTGAGCTAGGCTGAGTCACAGAACTGTTGACTAACCTGGTGGGTACAGAAAATTTAATTTTCAGGATAGAAGTAAGTAAATCTGGGTAGGTGTAGAGATCCTTTTCCTTATACACCTTAGATTTTAAAAAAAATATTTGTATTGTTTAGTTTTATTGCATTTCTGCATCTTCAGACAACTGTGAGCATCAACTGTTCCCAACAGTTAGCATGCCAGCCTTTTGATGCTAGAGCAGTTACATTTCATGAACCAGTTCTTACACGTACACACAATAGGTATGTGATCCCTCTAAGGTGTGGAAAAGCAAGACTGGGCTCGTGCTTAACTTCTTGTACCACACTCATTCACTGACTAACTAATACCAACATTTGAAATTTTGTTGGTGGTTTGTTGTTTGTTTGTTTTTTTTTCTCCTGATGAAATAACATCTTTTCTCCCTATCAGTAGCACACTGTTTCTGGAATTCAAAGTTGCTTTCTAGATCCAGGTGCTTTTTACAGATTAGCATGTGTGTGCTCTTTAGCAGAAGTTCAAATAAGTTAAATGGATGTTGTTTGGCAGACACTTCACTAGTAGAATCATAGAATAGAATAACAGAATGGTTTGGGTTGGAAGGGACCTTTAAAGGTCATCCAGTCCAAGCCCCCTGCAAGGAGCAGGGACATCTCCAACCAGATCAGGTTGCTCAGAGCCCTCTCTAACCTGGCCTTGCACGTTTCCAGAGATGGAACATCAACCATAGGATATCAGCATCGGATAAATATACGTTCTGATGCCTTTTCCTGTAGTATTTTTACCTTCCAGAATTATTTCACCAAGAAACATTCCTTGCACTTCCACTGTGGGCTTAAATGCAAACTGTTTTGCAACTTCCAAATAAAAAGCTTTTCTGGATTTCCTTAAGAGTACCTTGGGAGAAGATTTATTTATTTATTTTAAACTGATTAAAAACATTGCATTCCCCCTGCCCCTTGAAATTTCTTCAGACTTTACTATCTTAACAAGAGTGTTGTTAAGATACCTACAAATTATAGTGGACAAGCTTTACTACAAATACATAGTATTGCAACTTCAAAGTGTTAGGAAATACATAAAATACTTGAATGTTGTTTGTCACCATTTTTGTAACCTCCATGAATTTAATTTTACCGCTGTTTTGAATACAAACAGAACAAAACAATCATAACATCCTAGCAACCAAAGGTAAAAATATATGCATTTACTTCTCTAACTGCTATCCTGTGCTCAGTTAATGAAGTTTCTTCTTTCTATAAGTATCGTAAAAGTAGCATCTTCCGTAACTTGCCATGGATTTTGCTTATCTTTGTGTGAATAGAAGCTTTAAATCAGTTTTTCAGAAGACTTGATAATTTTTTTCCTCCATGAAAAATTAATCACGCCATATTTTAGGAGAACTAATGAAAGCCTGTTTCTTTCATTGAAATCTTTCTGATTGTATTTGCTCCATGCCACACCTTTTCCTTGCAGCTGCCTCATTCTCAATGAAGAAACCCCTCAAAGAAATCCCTTAGAATCTCCGTTGATGAAGTACCTGGCAACTAGTCTTTCTTGAATGATAGCTCTCACTGATGTTACTTTCAGATTCTCTTGTACTGTGTTTATCTACCATGCTTAAGCTAGAAGGCAAGCTTGGAAGAGATGTATTTGTGCACACATGTGTGTATTTATACATTTAAGTAACAGCTTTTTGATCTTATAAAGTTTTATAAATCATCATATTTGTATGTAATTTTCCAAAAATAGTATGGTGTTCTTTCTTGTTTCAGTTTGGGGATGGAGGGGTGGTATTTTGGGGCTATTTGTGCAATGATGATGTTTAAAAAAACCCAGTGTGTTTGGGTTTAGGGTGGGTTATTTGTTTTGGGGGGGGTGGGAGTGCATTGTTCTTTTTTTGTTCCTTAGTAATTTGAAATAGTGGCAAAATAATAAAAAATCTTTCTTGCAGATAAGATTTCAACCTAATGATCACAAAACCATCAAAGAAACAGCCGATGAACTGAAGATTTTTGAAGGCATCAAACACCCTAATCTTGTTCGTTATTTTGGTGTGGAACTCCATAGGGTAAGAAAACCTAAATTAGTGGGGCTTCTTTAGAGGGCAGAGAAGGGAAATGTTAAGAACCTCTGGATCATTGAGGTTTCACTTGAGAACATTATAGTTCAGCTCAATTGTCTCTATCTCTGTGAATTGCACTGTGTCTTCCTCTGAATGTTAAGGTCTCTGAAACATAGTTTGGAGAAATTTTTTTAAACTGGTACGTAAACAGAGAAGGTTCACAATAAGTGAATAGAGTGAATAATGCTGGAGTGATTCTATGCTGCTACTCTGTTTAACTGCTTTGAAAGCAAGTGTTACCATACACAGTATGGTAACTTTTGTGTGTAAAGACTAGACAGCCTAAAACCCTTCACTGTTAGCAGCAAAGGTTGTACCCTGTTGATTCCTGGAAAAATGTTGTGCTGGCACTTAAATCTTGATGCCAGAGAAGTATCTTAAGGGAGCAGACCTTTTGGAATGCAGTTAACATCTCTTCAGAAGGAAAAATGACTTTTCTTGCTTGAGCAGTAGAACTGGTTTTCTTAACAGAGCTGGATTTCACAATTGCAAGTTGAGATACCCTGCTTTTTCTTACTCTCTGCTTCCCACATGCCCTTCCCACCTCTCCCTGTGAGTCTCAGATCCTTCCTGTATCTCTGCCCAGTGAGGTGGGCAGGGAACAGGACACCTGGTGTCTGACTGGAAAGCAGTGTGTGGTTTTGACTGATTTGCTCAATATGAATGGGTTGATTTGCTGAGCCACCGCTGGTTTAGAAGGGGACAAGGGCTGCTTTCTGTCTGCATTTCTTTACTTGAGGACAGAACTTTGGGTGTCTGGGTCACTGGTTTCTCAGACTAGTTCTAAGAGCTTAGTGTCTTTGCCATCTTTTTATATTAATAAAATCTGACTGAAACTGGCTGGGCTTGGAGACAGAGGAAAGGGAGAAAGAACCTAACTTTTCCTTAAAGTGCGTTAGAGTTGGCATGTTTGTTCAAGCTACAGACAGCAACAAAAAATGTGCCCTTCCCAATAAAACAAGGAACTTAGGGGGATGGGAGGAGTGGGGGGAGAAGCTCAAAACACTATTTTACCCTTTTTTTTTTTTTAAATATGCGAAAGATCTTTTTCTGTCTCTGTGTAATATACCTATAAGATTTCCAAAGTGCCTTTTGGTTGATGCCAAAGCAACATATTTTATACCACAAAATAGTATCAGTTACATACAAATGACGCAAATAGACATGTAGCAGAGATTTTCCATAGATCTGCAATACAATATATTAGGTTGAAGCATGCCCAAGAGAACAGAGTTCTGAAGAGATGATTTATTAGATATTCCATGGTAAGAGGTACTTCTATTAAAACATCACATGGTACTTCCATTATTTTTTTACAAACAGCGAAGGATGGAAGGAAAACTTGATCCTAATTCAGTGTTTTAAAATTATTATTATTTTTTTTAATTAAAACCAATCAAATCCAATTTGATTCCCACCACAGGAAGAAATGTACATCTTCATGGAGTACTGTGATGAGGGCACTCTGGAGGAGGTATCAAAACTGGGCCTTCAGGAGCATGTCATTAGACTCTACTCAAAGCAAATCACGGTTGCTATCAACGTACTACATGAACATGGTATTGTTCATAGAGACATTAAAGGTAATGTTAACCAAAAAAGGTAATGTTGTTGTTTCCGTGTTGTAGTTGAGCGTGGGGGAAGGGACGTGGGACGTATTTGCAGATTTAGCGCATGTTATCTATACAGCCATTAAGTGTATAAAGCCTTCCACTCATTTTTCTGTTTACAATTTATTGGCTAGTTACATGCTCCTTTTTAAGTGCAGAACATAAAAAATATTCATAGTTGACATTTGCAAACTTAGAAATTCTGCCCATGACTTACATAGTTTCTGTAGGGGTTGCTAAGATTGTTGGGGATTCATCCATACTCAAATTTTGGTCGTTGTATTTGTATTACTAATATACCGTTAGGTGATGCTGTTTTTCTTCTCATCTATGCAAGAAACAGTGGTGCTTTCTGGGAGCTGACAAGCAGTGTACAGTGCTACAGTTGTTCATCAGAATTTTTTCTTGTGATACCCTTTTTCCGTAAGAATTTTAGGATTTCAGACAAATGGTTGATTAAACATAGTAATAAGAGCCTTGTTAAAAGAAGCTAAAGGGATATGGTAAAATTACTTACTTAGTGTTCTTTTTGCCATCTGTTTATCTACTCATGCCTGGCTCTCAGCATTTGCTAACAAAATGAGCAGACTGGAACTACAATAACTGAAGGGGGGTTGGTTTTGGCATTTGCATAAGGCACCCAATGTCAGTCCGCATTTCACATTCATTTTTCTTTTCTTGCGCCTTCCAAAACATCCTCCATGTGTAGTTATCTTGGTTTTGTTAGTCTGGCGTATTTTGTTCACCTATGGCAGAACCTTAACAGAAGGCAGGGGAAACTGCACACAACGTGCCCTGCGAATGCTCGTTTTATGACAAGGCAGTGCAACCCAACGATGCTGGGTTTCTATGTCGCTCTTGCTCACAGGGTTTTGAATCACCGCAGCAGTGTAGGAGGTTCCCAGTTGCTCTTGGTCCTTTGGCCTCGTGCTTCTCATTTGGGAAAAGAACTATCTACGATCCAGAGGCCTCCCACCCAGGTAGGCCACTCTTGAGTCAGTTTTGGCTTTTTTTTTTCCTAGAAAACACTTTCCCTCATTCCCATTCCCCAGCAATCTTGCCTTTTCTGGTTCTCCTTCCTGACCAAAGATTTCTCTCCAGTTGTGGGTTTCCCTCTGCTTTTCACAGTGCCCTCCTTGCCCTTTACTTGATCATTCCATATCCAGGTCCTGCTTAGCTGGATTACGCTCTCCTGGAAGCTTGTTGTGATCAAAATCCAAGGCTGGCTGACAGGAATTTCTTTTGTGCTGCTCTGTGTCACTGCTGATTTCTGGAAATGTTTCCAGATAGATACTCCTCTCATCAGGGAAATGCAGTGAAGTGAGAAGCTCTTTAACAGAGCTGTAATGTTATCTGAGGGCATTTCTGTTGCAACAGGTTCCTCAGATAAAATGCTGGGGTGTTCCTTGAGAATAACAGCAGCTATAAACAGAGGGTCACTGCAGGCACAAAACTTAATGGCAGAATATGAAGACAGACCACAGAGGGCGTTTTTATGAAGTATGTGTGATGTTACATTGGAAGTCTCTTCCTCTCTGACTCCTGCTATGCTAACATTGCATCCCCAAGTCTTCAGGCTAATGGCAGTAAAGAAATTGTGGTTTTACTTTTAGCTCTTATGTAGTCAGGTAATCTTATTTTTCTGATAGGGAAGAATGATAATGTCATTCAGACTGTTAAAACTGCTTTCCTGTGGAAATCTTGCTGTCAGATCACACTAGATCTCTCATGGCCAGTTTGCTAAACATCACTGTGGATCTGTTTCTTTTGGTTGCAGATCAACAGTTCTTAGAGTAATTGTTCTCCATACCCGCAGTTGGTATCTGCAGGTACTTTGTACTCAAAAACTTAATCTTTTGATTAGTAGTGTCCACTTGTGCCACTGTTGTCTTTCAGATGCTATTATGGCATCCAGTTGTGTGAGTCTGAAAGATGAAGCAAGACACAGCTGCCTTGAATCCTTTTTCAACCGGTGGCTGCGAGAGCAAACTGAGGGTAGTGTCAGCTGGTTGTTACACTTGGCTGCATTGGTTTTTATGAGTCTGCATCAACGTGTAAAGTAGTTGGTGCTAGTATGGAGCAGGTGATTAAGTTTTTTGGGATACTTTTAAAATCTCTGTTCTGGCTATTGAATTTTAAGCTCTGTGGCTAAGCCCAGATTCCTCAGTTATAATTACTTCACTTTTTGCAAGGAAGCTGTTCTACTCAATGATGGAGAATGATGGAATATTTAATGCTGAAGGGACATCTCTGGTTTAGCCCTGTGTTCAAAACAGGGCCAGCTTCAGTATCACATCCAATGTCAATTAAATCAGATTGCTCAGGACCTTGTTTAGTTGAGATTTGAGTATCTTCAGGGATGAAGATTCCCTGTTCTCTGGGCCTCATCCCAGTGACTGACCTATCCCCATTGTGAAATTCTTTTTCCTGATGCTTCCCTGGAATTTGCAGAGGTTGCTGTTTGTGTCCATTGCCCCATATCCTTTCCTTTGAGGAAAAAAAGTCCGTTTCCATCTTCTTTATATCCTCCCGTTGCGCAGCTGAGAACAGCAATGAATTCCCTTCACACACACAATCCCTCAGTCTTCCCTTCTTCAAGCTAGACAAACCCACCTCTCAGTCTCTCCTTGTACACCATGTGTACCAGCACTGACCATCTTGATGCTCCTCTGCTGGATTTGCAGTATGTCAATGTCCATCTCGTACTGGGGAACCCAAAACCAAGACACAGCCCTCAAAGTGTGGTCTTGCAAATGCTGAATTGAGAGGAATTAAGTACTGAGGGCATGCCTAGTGCTTTCTTGCTGTGAGAGAAGGGCGTATTACTGAAGAGTGCTTGGATTGTGTTTTCAGAATGAATACAGAAAATGAAGGGATTGTATCTGAAACTTCAGTAAATCAGAAAGCTGGGAATGAGACGCTCCAGGCCGGGAAGTCTTCATTGAAGTTTTATTGTATTATTGTCCTCTTGTTAATTTTGTTGTTAGCTCAAAATTTCTGCCATTCCTGCCTTTGTGTCTGTGTCATGGATACAAGGGAAGGAAGGTCATTCAACAGAGATGGAAGGCTGTTCAAGAGGAGGCTGCGGGCATGTGTCACACTTTCTAAGAGACTGGTAAAAGAGGATGCTAAAGCTTTTCTCATCAAAGGGCAGCATTTGGCCTGCTTGTTTCTTGAATGAATTTGGCTGCTGCACTGCTTGTCTATGAGCTGCCCCTCTTTGTGGAATTAGGCAACAGTCTGTAGTGGGGCTTTCGGTGCTGCTGCTCGGGCTCACAGTTACACCAGCACCTTTGCAATATCCTGCGAGTGCAGTTTTCACTGCGCTTAATATGGGGTTGACTTGGCACAAAGATACAGGGCACGAAACTTCACTTCTAATATTTTGGGTCGTAGCTGTTGTTTTCTCTAGCAAGGGTGTGGCTTCTGACACTTGCTCTTTGTCTGGAGCCTGCCCAGAAGGTCTGGTGGTATAAATGGCAGTAGGGCTGTGCAGAACTGGGCTTCCTCTTGCCTCTGCCAAGGACATCCAATGAAAATGCTTTTGGCAGTGTACGTGTAGGAGGAGAGAAGAAACAGATGGGTGTGTTGTGCATTTTTGCTGCTTTAGCCATGGTCTCCGGTTTTATTTTGCTTATTAACCATGCAGATACGGTAGGAATTTTGTTATGTTCCCAGTCACATTAACTGTCAAAGGTAAAAAGGATCAGTCATCCTCGAAGTACTGCCCTTTTGTCTCCTGTTCTCTTACCCAGGTCCTGCTGGATTCTGTGCAGGTTTCATCTAAGAAGACAACCCTTTTTAAAGACTCCTTATAGAGCTTGGTCTTGTTCTCCAAAACAAAGACTTTCACAGTAACATTTATGCTAAATTGTCATTATTTTTTTTTAAAGGGACAAACTTGGGTTTGAAAGGCCTTGTAAGTAGGTTCTGAACTTGACTAAACCGAACTATCACAATAGCTTTAGATTCAGTCAGGAGAGAGGTCGTTGCACTTCACCTCTGCCAGTTTCCACCCACTGCAGTAGTCAGAAACCACTTTGTAGCCTTCCATAAAATTTGCACATTTCTTTCTTGAGGAATGGGAATGTAGATTTCCAAAACATCCTTGTAAAAGTGTTTGCTAGTCATGGCCATTTTTCCTAAGCTCTTTGAGTGGGCTAAGTGCACCTACTTTCTATATGACAAGTAATTGCCTAAAGAATCATTAGAAAAAGAAAAGTTGTGGGCAGTAGTTCAAAGGAAGAAATTACTGTTAGAGTAACTGTCACTCTTCCAATGCATTGTCCATATTTAGTGTCCTATGGAGCTACCTTCTTGTACTGCTTCAGTGTGGATTCCCTTTCATTGAAGGAGCTGAGGGATGGTCTACCCAGCTCCGTTACATGTGCCTGTGATTGCAAGGGGACTCTGAACACGTACGTCCCTCTGGCAAATGGCAGAACCCAGCCAAAGAATTCTGATCTTGACTGCGTGCAGGCATCTGAATGCTAGGAGTGAAAAACTTAAGGAAACAACGAGCAGAAGAGTTGTATTCACTGGAAGTTAATTCTTCTTTCAGAACTTGTAAAAGGCTTACTGTAATTAAAGGTTGGAATTTATTTCTGTTAATGATTTCTCTCCCCCTTTTGTAGTGCAGTTCTGTGTAACACCTCTTGGACTAAATAAATCTTATTTTAGTTATCAAGCATTCTCATAGTAGCATAGTAGTTGGAGAAGCCCTTTGAGAAATGGGCAGAGTTTTGGCATCATTGACCTGCACTGCCTTTTTTTGACTTGAGCTTTTTTGAGGATTCTTTTTATTTTCCATGAATATCTCGGGGATGCCCAGCCAAGCTAACTGGAAAAAGTAATTAACTAAGAGAACATAACACGAAGGAGGAGCAGCCAATAATTCCTGCTCTGACCTATGTTCAAGGTGGAACAAAAGTGAGAAACTTGAAGGGTGCATTCAGATGAGCCGTTTCTGAAAGAACCTTCTGCGTGACATGAGAAAAGGCTATGTGTAACGAAGCCCCCCCAGCATTTGCCTACTCCTAGAGCAGGCATACAGTTTTGTTCTCTGCAAATCGCTCGTCTTTCCTCAGGAGAGATCACAGCTCAAGCTGTATTTCTGCTGAGTGACTCTTGCCACCTACGTGCAGTTTCATTGTGATACTTGCAGAATGCAGGATTTGGCCTGACCTATACAGCGAGCTGCTCCTGCTTTGCTTGTTTTCTGTTGGCTGTCAACGTGTCTTTTGGCAGGATGCTGAATGAAAGAAAACCACTGGTTATCAGAACCACTTGGCTTATTTTGCAGTGTTGTGTAGAGCAAGTGACTTGAAGCCAACTGCAGATTCTCCTTGGAGGTTTTTCCAGCTATGCTAGGGAAATTTTTTCTAGTGTAAGCTGGCAGTGCCACCAGCTGTTGCACAGTAGCCCTCCTCCAGAAATTCTTCTGGAAGTAGAGCGCAATAGGAGTGGGCATTTGTTACTATGTGTAATAAAATGCTATAAGCTCTGTTCTGCAAGCCTGCTGCGATGACACAGCTGTATGATGTCTGTCCTGACACAGCAGAACTGAAAAGATGGCTAGTGGGAGGCATGCAGCAATGGCCTCTGCCAGGAAGCTCCTTAAGGACAGGTGTTTTTTCACAGCGCGATGCTCACAGGGATAAGCACTGAAATTTGTCAGTACCTGGAGAAGTATTTTCTCATAACAAGCGTGTATGGAAAGCTGATGAGTTTGCTTGCCATACTGCTTTGTGTTTTGAACATTTCTTGTTGTGAACTTCCAGTACGCTTAGTGTTAGCACAAACCCACCAAAAATCCCTCTGGCAGTGGTACCTTGGTGAGGTACCCTTTGGGGAACATCTCTAATGCTATTAGATTCCATGCTTGATCCAAGTGCGAATTCAGCTATTATCTACCATGTAACTTCCAAGAGTTCATCGCGAAGCCCACATCCCTCAATTCAGCACTACTGTGTTTCGTTGTGTTTCCTAGGAGCCAACATCTTTCTTACCTCATCTGGACTAATTAAACTAGGAGACTTTGGCTGCTCAGTGAAACTGAAGAACAACACCCAGACAATGCCTGGAGAAGTGAACAGTACTTTGGGGACTGCAGGTAAGGAAGCGTGTGCTAGGCAGATACTTGTCTCGCTGCCGTAAAAGAGGATACCTCTGCCAAAAGCCTGGGCTGGGGTAAAATGATGTGTTTCAGAGAAACTGGATTTTAGTTTAGCTAATTTGATGTGCTTTACATCCAGAAGCCAAAGCAATCAATGAATGACGTAACTGGAAAAATAAAACTATTTGTCTTGTAGCTGTAAAGATGTTGGAGCTTGTGTTTCTGGGGTTGTATCTCTGTTCTTACTGAACAGCTGCCTAGTCTATGGTTTAAAAATGAAAATAATTGAAAGCATGTACTGTAGCAGCATTTTCACTGTCACTTTTCAAACTGACAGACAGTTATGCTGCCAACCTGTCAAAGAACAAGAACCCAGCAAATGACAAAGTTTAGCAAGAAAAGCTGAGTGGTAATTCATTACAGATGTATTAAAAAGTTCTGGTTTGCACAGTTAATCACTTAATTCTGTTAATCACTTGTTCCTTCTGCTGTATGAACTGATGACATCGTATGTGTTGTTTCAAAGCGTACATGGCTCCAGAAGTAATTACTAGAGCTAAAGGAGAAGGGCATGGACGTGCAGCAGACATCTGGAGCCTGGGCTGTGTTGTTATAGAGATGGTCACCGGCAAGGTAGGGATGTTTCACGTACTGAATGAATGCAAACTGCTCTTAGCAGTTCCTTTGCAAATTCTGGTTTCACTCCCAGCAATTTGTCCCGCTTACTTAAGTCTGCAAGTACTGGTGTGTGTTTTAATTTCCTGGGGTACAGAAACACATACTTTATTGGATAGCAAGTTATTCAATAAACCTTGCACTTAGCAATTCTGTTACCTGTTGCAGAGGCCTTGGCACGAATATGAGCACAACTTCCAGATCATGTATAAAGTGGGGATGGGTCATAAACCTCCAATTCCTGACAAAGTGAGCCCAGAAGGGAAAGACTTCCTTTGCCACTGCCTGGAAAGTGACCCAAAGATGAGGTGGACAGCCAGCCAGCTCCTCGATCATCCTTTTGTCAAGGTTTGTCTCATAGCTGTGGCTACAAAGACTGTAGATGGGAATCAGAAACAGCTTTTATTTGGCTTCGTAACTTGCAGCCATGCTGCAACACACTCCATGTATCACCGTGGGCAGCTGTCCAGAAAACAAGATTTGGCAACTTTTCAGAAGCACATGTCATGTTGCTAGCAAGCATTTGACTGAAAGAACCTGGTGTGCATCATGCAATAAACTTTCACTGCTGTTTTGAGATGCGTTATCTTTATAGTAAAAAG
Source organism: Ardeotis arabs (assembly GCA_011801015.1). Lineage (NCBI taxonomy): Eukaryota > Metazoa > Chordata > Aves > Otidiformes > Otididae > Ardeotis > Ardeotis arabs. The sequence continues at coordinate 45,470 of JAAGAY010146720.1, read as the reverse complement.
ACTTGTCAAACCTCAGCTCAGTGGTAGTGAATTGGATCTGAAGGGCCATTGCCTAAAACTTTAGTGAGTACGTATGTACAGATTTCTATAATGTAGAGAAAAGGGTCCCCTCCATAAGAAGTGAAACAAGCTCCTGCTTGAGAGGACTCTACCGTCCTTCAGTGCAAGGGTCTGCTTTTAAGTTCATACTTAAGTTCATATTGAATGTTTATCTGGCAGTTGGCATAACAATCTGCAGTTCTTGCCTGAGCTTTGGTTTAATTCTTTGCTTCAGAATAGACATATATGCACAGCTGCAAATTTAGGTGTATTATAACTTCTTTGTTGAAGAGGTAGGAGCACAGCAGATTATTTAATTCTGCCCCATTTTCCAGCAGAAAATTGCTCACTTGGTAGTCTGGGTCAACAGCAGTGTGCTTGGGATCATCCTACCCATCTCTCTCCTCAGTGCAACTGTAGCCAGCGGCCTCCCTCCCATCCCTCACAGAGGCGGAACGCTTCTTTAGGCACAAAGAGTTGCATGGTGACAGACAGTGATAACATCAGAGTTCACACAAAAACACTTGTAATTCATTATCTGTATAACAAGGGAGAAAGAAGAAAGCTTTAAAGATGCCCTGTTACCTTTCTGTTCAATGTAGGTGCTAAAGAAATTGATCTGTTGTCATCTTCTTGCTGCAGTAGGGAGACAATTGAATTAATTGCGTTTTGTCCCTTCACAGGTTTGCACAGATGAAGAATGAAGTCATTCACTCTCTGGCCTTTTTTATTCTGGCAAGATTCCTTTTAATCACTACTGTATGTAATATTTACATAAAGACTGTGCTAAGAAACAGTATAAAAGTTGACCTTACGAAGACTGCACAAGTGACGAGCGTCACTTTCTCTGCTGCTCCTGTATGTTTTACTTGGCACATGTTGCTCATGTGACCGTGTCCGCAAGGTGGAAGAAGCTGCATGTTTCAGTGAAAGTGCCATTACTACTGTATATGGACCATACTTTTTTGTTGTTGTTTCTCCTGTTTCTCATTTGATTGAGAACTGTCATGTTAATATGTAGTATTTTTGAACTCTTTAGGTTCAGAAAAATGCTGTAGTGTTATCAGGCGTTATGGACCTTGTTTTTTAATCTGTTTGTTGAGTGCACTGACTGTGAACTTTTACTGGGTTTTTTTGTTTATTTGTTTTTGGCAAGCTTCAGATTTGTTATGCACAAGGCTGATTAATGAAATTTTTAAAAAGTTTTTTCTCAATAAATGGTTTATTTTAGGAGTTTGTTGGTGAAGGGTTTTTCTTCTAAAAATAATTTATGTGGGGTCATGTCACATTTTAAACTTTTTTTTTTTTTTAAATGCTTGTTTAAGACTGCTAAGCTTATGTTGCAGTAGTCAACGTTTTGTCATGTTCAAGATGTATGAGAAGCATCTTACACTGCACAAGTGATGATAAGAGAATTAAGGCCCCGCCCTCCATCCTCTCCTGAGGAAATAAGGTGATGTGCAATTCCTGACAGTACCTATTACAAAAGGGATAGAGCCATGGTCTGAAATAGCCTTCTGTTCTGAATGCCAGTATTGTGAACAGGGAATGGTCTGCACAGCATTTCTGTGGCCAAGAGGAGAATCAGTTAAGAGTGGTGTTGTGTTCTGTTGGGCAAAAAAAAAATAAGAACTTATTGATAAGAGCTATTTAAAACTGATTTCTGATCATGGATTTTGATTTCCCCACTACTGCTCAATTGTCATCAGTCTTAGAAAATGGAGAGAGGTTAGAAGTGGTTAGCAATTAGAAGAAACAGTCTGCAATGCTTGAACTCTTCAGATTATTTTGTTTGGCTTGCTCTTACAAACAGATTACTTAAAACTGTTACTCGTAGGCATTAGTGCAAGTTTGCATGTTCCTCTTACAGCTTTTTAAGTTACTCATTTTAAGGTCTAATGCAGAGAACTTGCTTTTAATGTTTGGCTTAATCCTAAAATCCTGTCTCTCCTCCTTGGTTTGTTACAGGTCTGGGGTAGCTTTTAGCAGCTGCATGAGCTGTTGAGAAGGTACTGCAAAAGATAACATTTAAATCTAGAAAAGCAGAAGCCTCACTGTGCAGGTCACCAGTGCAGCGTATTCTAGGCTCTCAAAAAACACCACGCTGAATTTAAACAAAGACTTCCCCCCTTCTCTTCAGTTCTCTATTTTCAGTTATGAAAGGAGGGGAACTACATTGTCATCCTCAGTAACTGACTATGAAAGTCCCTGAGGTAAGAGTTCCCCCCCAGCCTGCTGTGCGCTTCACTTTGCGGTACACCACAAGCATCTGAGCGGTTTGTGTCCTCATTTGCCTTGTTTCTGGTGCCCTTGTACACAACCAGGAACCTGGGACAGTTTTTAGGAGTCACAATAAAGGTGAAAAGTAAATGGTTACTAGTTCATTGTTGCCAACCAAAAGAAAACTCATTCACTGCATGCTTTTTATACTTTTATTTTTGTATAAACAACCGTTAAGACTACTTTTGTTAAGGCAGTTGTAGAATATACAGTTGCTTGTGGGGATGAGGGGCAAATACTGCTTCCTAATGACATATGTCATTCTTGTTATACAGTGAACTGGACTAGTTTAACTTTGGCAAGTACCATCAACCTTCCTCTGTTTGCCAGTGAACGCTGGAAGGGCCCAGTGGTGCAGTCTTTGTGTGCTGTGACTTCTAGAAGTACTTAGGAGGACGGATCAAGAGTGGCATGTTTGGCCCCCCAGCCTATTCTAAGGATTGGTCCCAGGGAAATGGGTATGAAATCGTCTAAATACTCTTCCAGAAGTATTTACATGTTTCGTATTTTCCTCTGGGAGAAGTGGCACTGCATGCAGGTGGAGAGGAAAGGACTACGATTCATAAGGAGTGTTAAATGTCGCTCTACCAGCATGTTAAATCAATCAGTGGCCCCTTTAAGAAGGGGAAAAAAGCCAGTCTCTGTCACTACATGAATATGGATTTGCTGCTCAGAACTACTCACTCAGAGTAGTAGAACTTCATTCTGCCACCCTGAGAAAAGCCCGCTCTACCTGCCAGGTAAGGGTTACAGTAACATGCTAGCTTGGAGAGCCATTTTCTAAGTCTTGCGTACTGTCTTCAGGCCTGGCTCATGAACGTGCCTGATGCATTACATGGGATACCTGGACCTTCAGACACTACCATGGGTTGTAATACTCAGTTTTCCACTGTCAAGGTTTTTGCTTTGGTTTTTTGGTGTTTTTTTTTTTTTTTTTAGCAAACAGAGTGCAAGGCTTGTGCTTTATTAAGAGAATAGCTTCGTAAGCATGGCAGTGGTCTCTGATCTCAGGCTCTATTTCCTGTGTTGAAAAACTACACTAAAGGCCATGTTCATGTTCATGACATGGTATGACCTACCCCAGAAAGCTTCACAGCACAGGGACTGCATTGTGTACACGGGGCGGAGGGGGGCGACAACCCCCCCCAAACTTGTGCCTTGCACCTCCCAAGGCTTATTCCTTCCTTCACATTGTATGTTTTACTGCCTCCACTCTCCAAAACCTTTACTTACTGCCCCACGCTAAAGCACTACTCTAGCTGCTCTTTTGGTGTAGGTGAGCTGGTGTACTGAACAGCAAATGCATATTTCATGGAGTGATTATTAGCCCCTGCTTGTTCTGGCCTCAGTTTTATTGTAGGAAAAGAGAAATGTGTTTTATACCAGCTGCTAGAACTGAAACTGCTCACGTTCTTCTCTAGAGACACACAGGCTGTTCGGAACTAGACTATCATGGTTTAGTCCTATGTGCAATTGAAATGTGCCATGATTGAAAGGGTCAATTATAATCCTCACTGCTCAACATCACTGTCTTTAGATTTGAAAATATGGGGGAGTTTTTCAATCATTTTTTTTTTTGTTTTATTAAGCAAGCTCTTTTTAGTAATTTGCATATCCTTACTCTTGATGTTTGTTTAAAAATAAGAGGAGATTGCCCTGAAACCAGTAACAGGGACGTCAGAGCAACACACTTTTCCCAAGGGGCTTGGATTCTAGTTTTATTTGATTCAGAAGGGTATCAAAGCAAGTCCAGCCAGCCAAAAAAACCTCCAAGCCATACCCCTGTCCTAGGTCTCTCTCCTACTTCCCCTCTTCTCCCCAAAAGAAAAGCAAAAGGATAATGTAAGTATTGCCTCAGGGTGACTGTTACGAACTTCAGGTAAACTAATTTATGAGAAAAGACAGACAAGCAGATTAATTGGGATCACAACAGTAGGGGTGTGGGGCATCACTTTTAATGCACGCTTTGCATTACTTTGTTACAGCATACCCAGTTGTTTTGTTTCCACCATTGTTAAGAAGGCCTAGAATTTTAATTGGTGTTTAAAGCTGAAAGGAATTTTATAACCTCAGTTTTTCCAAACTGTAAATGGCATTTCCTCTCAGAGGAGTTACAGGTTTCAGCTGTCCCTCTGACGCCTTGCCTGGGGAAAGATGTGGCAGTGGATAACGTACCTCTGCTCAGGCCCTCTCCACTGCAAGGGTTCTGCCACTGCAAGGCTCCCATCTAACACCATGGGCCTTTAGCTGGGGTCTGGCTGAAGTTGTAAAGGGCCCCTGTGGTGGCACACAGTGAGGATAAGCTCTAAATGTAGAAGAACGGTACTGCAGTTCTGCCCGTTCAGTAGAGCTGCTTCAGTCCAACACTGGTAAAACCAAGCAGAGCATCTTCCTGTATTTAAACACTGACAGATTATGGTGGTTAAACTGTTAACACGTGTGATCTACACAACTATCAGTTTTAATCATCTGTAACAGTCTTCTGGCATTTATCCATTCCTTAGAGCAAGTTAAGAAAAATAAAGCCTGCACCTCTGGTTAGTTTCCAGGTAATATCTCGTCCTATAAACACACTGGAATTTTTTTTTTTTTTTTTAAACATCTTCAAATCTTAAAGACACTTTTAATAGGAAAACAAACCAAACAAATGCAAACCTGTTGTGGAGACTATACGAAGGAGTGCATCTTTCAAGTGTGTTATCCAGCCCAAACTCCCAGAAAAAAAAATACCAGAAGCACAAAGTCAGATATGGCATGGCCATTGCTCATCCTGCCCTTCCTCTGCTCTCACTTGAAGGACCTTGATACGCACTTAAGAGCTTTCAGAAGTTGCATTTGTTCCCTTTGGATGGAAGCAGTCTCTGAAGATACTACTTTTGTTTCTGCTTGTTGTCATTGTTGCCATAGGTGGAGCCCTTGTTAATTTCTGTAACGCCTATCATCCATCTGACACCAACAGAAGCTGCAGGGAAAAAAAAAAATAAAAGGTTAAGAGCAGTTCGCAGACAGAAACTGAAGGTCTGTATCATTGTAGCATTTTTTTTAAATAGACTAACAGCATTCTTAGCGCCACAGCAGCACAGCATTACTAGTACCTTGGATGAAGGGTCTGCCCTCATGGCCCTGCATCAAGTTGTGCACCATATTTCATTAAGGCAAGTCCTAAGTTGCTGGCCTCAGGCTAGACACAGCTCCCACAGGCACATGGAGGTGAGAGGCAGAGGCGTGGTGTACGTAAGGCCCTCTTCACCCTTAGACAAGGCTGGCTGTGAAATGGGAGTGCTCTGGGGTCACTGGTGTTCCCTGGCTCCCAGGAGCTGAGTGACAAGCTGTACTGGTGTGTCCACGTGTGAGGTGTGACAGGGGAGGGAATTGTGCCTGCTTTAAATGGCCCCCATGCCTGGAAGAGCAGGAGCAAGTGCAAGGGCATTTAGATCTTTCTTAATAAACAAAAAGTACATTGTGGCATTTTTTTTTTTAATTACAACTCATGAAACAGTCCCTTACAAGAGGCCAGGTTAATTTAAGTGACTTTTATAGTTGATTTAGTGGTAATAATTCACCATGCACAGGGATTTGTGAGTGTCTTTTATAGTAGTGCCTGAAGTTAAGTTAAACACAACTTAGCCTAAGCCTTCCCCATCCCCTCACAGCTTCCCCCCCACTCCCCCTGTAAAGGGACTCAGCTGCCCAAAATCTATTATTCCCCAAACTTCTGCTCAGCTACTGTACATATCCAGAACTGCCACACTTCTTTCAGGCCTAAAGCTACTTGGGAGTCACAAACACCTTCCCTCTGCTCAGAAGAGGTTTTACAAAAAAAAACCACACCCAAAAAAAAAAAAACACCAAACCCACAAAAAAACACAACACAAAGCAAAAAAAAACCAAACAAACAAACCACAAAAGAAAAAAAAACCCACCACCAAAAAACAAAAGCCACAAACCTCCCCTAAGCCTCCAAATCTCCATTTCTTGCTGGCTGATGGTGAAAAGGGCAAGTCCTGTGGGGTGCTCTGTCTCATTCCCATCAGTCTTCACCTCTCTAAGATGACCCAGAGCAATTCCTCACCAGCTCAAGGACTCTTTATGGTCAAGTCAGAGCCCAAAATCACCAGGAGAATCCAGAGGCTTCGTACCACTACCAGGCATCAACAGCCAACAGCAGGGCTGATACAACACCCTGTGTCCTGGCCTTTCCTGCTCTCCACCCTTGGAGATACTCAAAAGCCAGTGGGACACAGCCTGAGCACCCTGCTGTAGCTGACCCTGCTCTGAGCTGGGGGTTTGGATCTCTGATCTCCAGAGATGCCTTCCCACCTCAGCAATTGTCTTCTGTTTGATTTGCTTGGATGAAAGGCATTACGCATTTTGTTCTTTCAAAATACCAGCACTTGGAAACAAACCAATGAATTGCACATTTGTGTTTTGTAGTAAGACAGTAAATTGACAGTTGTTAGAAGTGCAAGCAGTAACTGGATACCAGAGATGAGTCACGCATGATGTGACACAGCGACGGCTGAACAGACACTGCAATGGGGAAGCTGCAGAGACAGGAGGAAAGCAGGGCCCTCTCACAGGCAGAGAGCTGTGCAGTGCGCAGCCCAGAAAGGGAGGTGGCTCCTAATCACTCTCCACTGTTAGTCTGTAAACTGAAATGCACACAACTGGGACAAGTGAAGGGTTTCACACTCACACAGAAAAGAAAAAAAAACATCTCTGACATTTAAATGGCCATAAGCTAGGAAAGACAAGAGGAAGATGCAACATGTGGCCTGCAGTCTGGGATCATAACATAATAGTAAGCATTAAATCATTAAGACTTTAACCAGGAGGGACAGAAACACCATCTGGAGATGGATACGGAGCATAAACAAGAGCAGTTGTTTCAGTAACCACACAGCACACTGGGGATTTCATCCAGTTCGAGGAATGCTACTGCCTGGACACCAAGAAATACCTAGTTCAGCAGTTCAGACTTTTTTTTTCCCCGTCTCCTTTGCTCCTTGGCAGAAGCTGCCACTGCCCTTCTGTCCTCATTTCACCCTGCAGCCCTCAGCTCCCTGGGGAAGGTGGGGTGCAAGGAGAAGGGACCGCTCACATTTGCCAAGCCTGTGGAAGCAAAGCAGGGAGAAGTGCTAGGGTGCCTCAGTGGTTTGTCCCTGCGCTGCCCAGACGTAACAAAAAAATTACCAGGTTAAAAGGCCAGATTATCTGCCAGCTCCACCAACAGCCAGAATCACCACAGGCAGAATGCTATGCACGGTTTGTATCCTCCTGCTGTTGCAAAACTTTCTGTAACGCTGCTGGCTCGTGCTCTCCTCGCCTTCCGCTCACCTCAGCCTACGAGCATCAACAGCCTTGCTGCCCAGATCACATCCTCTGACCCTGCAGCCCGCATTCTGCACTCAGACACTGCCAAGTCACCAAGGACTCACTCACGGTTTGTACTGTGACCCGTGGAAACAGGTTTTCTAATAGCACCGTGCACATACTGTATAGCAGACGTACAACAGCTCCTGCGGAATCAAAGCTGGCTCATTGCTACTTACGCTTGGCTCAAACAAAATACTTCTCGTGCCTGTAACTGATACTGAACCGCTGGCCCCACGCCACAAGCCCAGAGGCCATCACGCTTTTAGCAACACATGTAAGAGCAACTTCTTCATTTACAAGCTGAGAGAAGCCCTCTCATCTTTTGCATACAGAATCAACAATCCCCTTTTAACTGCTGTTGGCAGCTCTATAATAAAATACTTCTAGAGCATAAAAGGTTGTCCTCTTCCACACAAACTACCAAAACATGAAAGGCAACCTAATGCTGAGTTCTTTGGAGTCCAATGAGATTGGGGAAGCAGGAGGAGGGAAAAAAAGAAGCTGCTGTCAATTACAAACACTGACATTTGACAGACTTGCTCACTGCTTTAACATCAACGTCTCAGCCCCAAGTTTTAAATATCGGTTGTGCCAAATACATAAATCTCTTGCCGTGTGTCCTATGAAACTAAAACCATTTTCCAAAAGAGACTTTTGTCCCTCAAATTGTTTGAGCATTTATCCTCCGGAGCAGGGACCGCCTTGTGTTAGTTCAAGCAGTATCACAAAGAGTTCGTGGTCCCAGACCAGTAGTTAAGATATTAGCACAATGCCATGATTATTGTGAGTATAAATAGCCAAACTGCTGCACAGCAAAGCAAGAGGGGATGGCTCAGCATTCTCAGTATAAAGAGGAGACATCGTTTATTTAGGGCTGAAAGTGTTTGAGCTGACCCAGCAGAGCTATACATACACTGGTCATTCATTCCTTGGGTCGGAGGGATTACAGTGCTCTCACCAGCTGGGCCACCACGGGGCATTTCTCTTACGGCTCTTTCCACCTGAGCAGCCGGTTACTTACAGGCTAGTAAGCGTTTTATTGTACAGCACAATTAGCAGAGACTGTCCAAAAGACAAATGACAGGCTGGAAACAAAGCAGAGGGTACCAGGTAAAAGGACCTCCTAGTTCCTCCGCTCTTTCCTGTCACAGAAGGTTTACGTGTATCTTGCGCTATCTGCGCCCCTGCTAATAAAGGTAACACTAACATGAACTGAAATCCGCCCTTAGAAACAGCAACCTACTTACAATGGGCTACCAGGGACTGCACTAAGCTTCCTGACTCTGGAGTATCAGGGTGAGCTGTCAAATTGCCAGACAAAAAAAAAACCAAAACCACATGTCCCAAAAGCTACCTGTGCTGCTTCAGTTCATGAACAGAGGGAAAAGGTCTACCAGGAGCAGTTTGAAAGGCAGTTCTATCATCTGATCAGAATGGTAAATAAATCCCTCTGAGTTACAGAGAAAGCTTCCTTTTACATTGTTAAACCATCAGGTACCAATTACTGCTCACACTGGAAGACAGCAAATACAGTCATCCTCCCTGCTTTGCTACAAACTGGATCTGCCAGGCAGATGGTTCCAGCTGGCACCAAGAATCACAGCCTCCAGGTACGTTTGTGTCCACCCACCGCCACCTCCCAGCCATTGCCCACGCCACTTCTGAGACCTTGCCTAAAGCTGGGGACATAACTGCAAAATAAAATACTGGTTGCTCCTCTGTCAGAAGACAGCTGCATCACTCCCAGGACATTCGGGACAGAGACACCCCTCAGGCTAAAAAGCAGTTTTGGGAGAACAGCCCTGCTGCAGAAACTCAGCTGTTGGCTACAAAAGTCAATGTGACAGCTTCAGCTGAAGTGGAGATGCTTCCTCAGAATGAGACCAATGATTCCCTACTAGCAATAACATTGCTTTTAAAGGGATACAGTAAAACAGATACAGACTACAGGAACCGCTGCTCTTGCGGCAAGTAATGACTCATCACTTTTAAGTGACCAGGATAAACCAGCTCTGCTTTTTGTTTCTTTTTACTGAAGGCTGAGCTTCCTTCCACTCCCACGGATCCTCTTCCCCCCACAGCTTCACGGCAGCTGCTATCTGCTAATAAGTGACAGCATCATCTTTCTTTTTGCCTGCTCACCAGCCAGAGGTGGTGGCTGAGTCTAATCAGCTGACAGCCTCTATTACAGGCAATGCAGCGTCTTCTGCCGTGCCGCAAACCCCAGCCAATTACAAGCGCTTTGGGTTTGATCACAGCAGGTATTTGGAGCAAGAACAGAGTTGTTGCTAGGCACAGGAGCCTTTCAAGGGTTGCAGAGGACCACAACCTGCAGCAATCCCACAAACGTGGCGGATATGTATGGGGCAGCAATGCACATTGCACCGGTCTGTTAATCTCACCATTCATGCACTCCTCAGCTGTGCTTTTGCAGTCTGGGAGCTCACGCGTTCATCCTGGCAGCAGACCGCTGCTGTAGTTTTTGTTAGCTCTAGCATTACAAATAAGCTGAGAACAAGTTCTCTGGATTATCACTGCATTCAAAAGAGGATTCACAGCAGCCTGCTTATTAATCTTTCCTCGGAGCTAGACGCAGAAGAAAGCTAAGTGGGGAGTCACACAGCAAGAAAAAAAAAAAGAGGAAAAAAAAAAAGGCTTTTTACTGTCCATTCTTAGTAGTATCATAGCTTTTTTTCCTTATAGGTTCTTGCCCTCCCTTCCTGACAGAGAGAAGACGTGACCTAGTTGTAAAGGCCACTAATGGCAAGATAGTATTGGACTTGGGCGGGTTTAGGGGGTGTCACTCAACAAAATTAATAAGGGCTTAGTCCAGAAACATCACAGATGTAAAGCATTAAAGCATCCAGCCCTGAGGTTAAAATCCGGAACACTGGATTATGCAGCGAGGCTCCTCGTGTAGGGTACAGAAGGCACAAGGCACTTTGGAACAGCACCCAGAGAGCCAGCGCACTGAGTAGAGAAGCTGAATTAAGAGGAAAATGCTGAGGGAAAGATGAGAAATTTTAAAAATTTGCAACAGCTAAGCTTCAGGGTGCCATTAGGCCATTGTTCCACAGCCCAGTACCAAACACTATGCCAGCATTTCTTCCAAAGGCAGAAAAAAAAAGAAATGCCCTCTTGAGTGCTATTGCCAGGGACGTAGCATTTGCAATGGTGTCAAACCTCACCCCATCCACTGTTCACACTCATTTTGAGCTAGACGACGGGGCAGACCAATTGATCTTTCTCTGCAACTGAAGAGGATCTGACCCAAACACCTCCCCTTCCTGAGGAGCACATCATCACCATGGTGCTCACTCTCTGCTCCAGTCCTATTCACCGGCCAGACAAGGGGAGTGTGGGGGTGGAGAGCACTACTTGTGCCTTCCAGCAAGTAAGGTGGGAAAAAAAAAAGTGCTTCTAAGTTGTAGTCACTGCTTCAAGAAATTCTTACACATTTTACACAAACCATTCCCAGGGTAAAAAGCACCAACAACTTCTGCAGGTAAGGACAAGAGCACAGGATTCCCCTCCCTTTCCCTCTACCTTGCCCACATTAACATAACAACTATTATGCCAGACCTTATCCTTGCTCTTGTCTTTCTTCCTCTGGCCCAAAGCATCATGAAGCAAATATCCTGCCCACGTGCACACGCACATAAACTCTTCCTTCTCCAATTATCTTTATAAGAAGCTTCCACAGTAGCTTACGCAAAGTTTGATTTGGTGGGCACTTTCTGAAAAAGAATATTGTGTGCCTACCATATCAAGATCTTCACCGTGGGGCAAAAGGACATTAATTAATTCATCTTGATCAGACTAGCATGGGACCTGCTCAAGATTCAGACTTTTTGAGAATGCAAAGAAGTGTTGCGTTAAGAACAATTTCCTAGGTAGAGAGCAAAGATGCACTTCTAGATGCACTTCTAAGATAACAGATGTTTTCCTGTTTCCTCTGCGTTGCTGTTTTGGACATGGCTTTTAAAGCTACTCTAATATCTCTGCATTCAAGTTCACTCAAAGCCAGAAGGACTGTGAAGTTCTGTTTCTTTTTCAAAGGATGTTTGTGAAATACACAGACATTAAGGTGATGAAGCCATAAATACACACAATGGTCAGTGCAGCCATAGAAAATATTTGCTCTATAAACGTATGGCTTATTCAGGGGGGGAACTTATTCCTCAAACAGGCATCCAATATGCCAAAAAGCACAGACACTCAGATATGATGTAATTTGCCAAACAGACCTGGGTCCTGCTTCCACAAAGGACACCAAATGAGCTCTTCCTCCCTTTCCATGGGCCAGCTCCTTGTTTTGTTTCCCCTCCTCCTCTTAAATAACACACTAGTTCAAACACAAACCAAGGCAGCTCAGAACTGCCCCAGGAACTGTAGGAATTACCTGTGATAGTCTATGCCCTGTGCTAGATAGGAGAGAGTAGGTGGCCACAACAGGCTGTCCTGAAATCACGGATTTCCAGTGGATGACGTATCAGACTACAATTAGATGAAAGGATTCTCAACAGAATCAGTTATCCTTGAGTATCTCTTCTAGGCAAAGTGCAACCCAGCAAGACAATATGCAAGAAAAGAAAGCCTCTTGTAGGCAACCCACTGGAAAGTTACTGTTTTGCTTTCTACAGAAACAGAACATTTTCTATGCAGGTCTTACAAAAAAAAATAATACAACTATACAAAAATAAACAAACAAACAAATCTATTTAACCTATTCCAGGCTAAAGTACATATAGTATCAGACAGTCTGTTGAATACAGAGGCCATGTTTATATTTAGTAAGCCTCAATAAATCATGTCTGCCGGTTACCCTGTAAGGAACCTTTCTGTTTCAGAAGACTTACCTATTACAATGACAAATGCAAAACTAGCCAGTGTCAGTGATGATCCGCTGTTGATCATGTTGATGAGCAGCTTGAATAAAGGATATAGCAGCAATAAGGCCCAGAAAAGCCAGTTCAAAAGCGTCCATGGTCGTCGGGGTGGTACTATAGGGACTGCTGGGTAGGTTCCTGTTCGGTAGTATTCTTCCTGGAATGCATCCTAGTAGAACAAAGGAGGGCAACAATTAAATCCACATCTGCCAACAAAACTAGCCATTCCTTACTTTGATGTTCCTCCTTCTGCAGGCTCGTAACCGCAGTGGAAGATCAGAGACCAAGTCACGGCTGGAAAGCTTGTACTTTGAAGTCCACAAACACCACATAGTCAAAAAAAAAAAAAAAAAAAAAAAAAGCTTACATTGATGTGTGCATCCTTTCTTTCTCCTACATATAGAAGCCTGAAAAATGGCATGCCTGGAGAGTATAACAAGCCCAGTAAAACAAGAAGAGTGAGAAGATGTACACTGCTTCAATGTAGACATTCCTGTTGAACCTCCTGCAAGGGCCGCAGCCATTGCCCAAATTCTGCTGGTCAGCCAGAGAAGTGTTCAAGCTACACATTTGGCAGCAGAACCTCTGTTTCCTAATGTTTTCTCCAACCACTGTTCTAAAACAGCATCCACAGCCCTGTCAGAAAAGGTGAGCAGACATCATCTTGTCCTGTACTCCAAAGACCACCCCCTCTTGTCTGCTTTGTCCCATAGATGCAGTTTTGTTCATCTTGTTCCCATGAAGCTTACAGAAGGAAGTTTGGATGCTGAACTTCTCTACAAACAGTTGAACACGCAAATAGTTTAGAATCTCTCATGGGTTTTGACCAAAGGACACTCTCTTTTAGCACAACATGAAGAGAATGCAGTGGGGTTTGTTTTTTGGTTGGTTTTTGTTTTGTTTTGTTTTGTAGTGTGTGCTTTTTAAAGCACAGAAAACTTAGAATTTACTCTCTTCCTCTGGAGCTCATATGGCTGAACGGCATTACCTTTAGCGATGTGACCAACCCAAGATATCAAAGTGAGCGGGGAAAACATCCCTTCCCCTTCTGCTTCAAAAGCAAAGATTATTAATCTGTGTTATCACATAAAACTGTTTAATTAATGAAGTCAGTATCAGACAGACATAAAAAGGAACCTTAATTTAGTCAGAATGAAAATAAATAATAAAATAATAAAATTCTTCAAAGAAAGGAATGTTTCATGACATTTTCTAAAAATTCTGGCAAAGCCAAGATTGTCCTAATCAGCTACAAGAATGTTATTTCTACTATGCTATGATTTTACATTTACTTACACTCCAGCTGACATAGACAATTCTTTAATTATTTAACAGCAACTGAAGCAATTACAGGCTACTACCATTTTATCTCTTTCAAAGGGAACATTTAGCTTTTAAGAGATTACACAGTAATTAAAGCATTGAGCTCTCTTTATTGAGATTAGAAAAATTATGACTGTTTTGCACATGTGAGCTAGATTGTACTGGGATCATTATAGCCAATTAATTAGCTCTCTTCAACAAATTACACTGTGTATGAAGTTTTCTTTACAGTGCCTTGAGGATTTTGGTTTAACACAGAGCTACTAATCATCGGTAAATTGAATTCTACTATATACAATTAGGTTTCTAAACACCAGTATGACCGAGAAAAGTTAAAAATTTCTGACTATTACTGGTATCGCCATCAGGGGGCCTATTCCTACAGAGAGCAAGGCAGACTCACTCAAAACAAGTGCAGCAGTTTTCTCTCTCTTGGCTCTGCACAGCATTAGGGGCAGCAAAATCGCTGACCACATCTCACCAAGAGATTTGAGACAGAAGAAATATACAACGGGCAAAACAATGTCAATGCCATCATCTCCACTGAAGGTTTTACACCGTTGAGGGGAATAGGTCTTCTGTGCTTTTAAAAACATTCATATTCCTTGCAGAAGAGATTGGTGAGTTGATCTGTCTTCTAAGCTTTTGCAAGGGTGCTACGGGACCCATCAACAGCTCGAGTCAGCACATAAACCCACGATGTACATCAGCATTTCTCTCAGTCACCCTGCCCAAATTAAGTTCCTTTCATTCACCTGCATACAGTGCTTGTTTTCAGTTTCTAATAAATCCCACCCAACTAAGCAGCATATTCAGATATGGAAACATGCTCCCTCTAATGTCCCCACCAAATTTGAGTTACTTCAGACAGTGGAGTGGGTAATGCAGTGGGGGGAAATCAGGGAACATCCATTTTCTTGTGGGAGGCTGACTGGATTCTTCCTCCCTGCTCCCACCTGGGAGGTCTGACTGCAGAGGTATGCCACTGCCCTTTCATGAGGAAGCCCACAAAGAGAGTATCCAAAAATGTATCCTTTGTTCCCCAACACTGGAGTTCTGTACACTTCTCCTCTTCAGTTACGCTTTCCTAATTCCCTGGGGCATTTCAGCATCTATTTCCATGCCCTGTTTTCCATGCTTCTCTTAGAAGTGAGAAGAGTTAGAAGCTTGCTTTCTTTCTAATGGAAATTAAGATTCTCAAGCAGAACTTCTATTTCAGACATTGAGGCTGTAAGGACATGAAAAAAGAAATCAAACATGCAAGGGCTAGCAGAGTTGTGACTACTATACAGTACCTCGTCAGACCAGGCACTAAGATGCTCAACCTAGTCCTTGTCAAAGTCGAAGTGAGTCTTTCTAATAATGGCAGTTTAAAAAAATAAATAAAAGGGAAAAAAAAAAAAGGGCAATGTGCAACCCAAATCGCACCTTTGTCATAATTTGGCATTATCTGATACAGATAAAATAAAATACTGCAAAATTATGAAAATCACTGAGAGTACGCAAGGGCACACGCCACTATAATGCACTATAAAACAGGGGCTCTGTTTATCAGTAGCATGTGTTATCTTATCTTACTTTTAAACAGAAAGTGGAGTGCTACAATCAAAATAGACAAAGCAGAAGATGAATGCATATCTTGCAACAAATTACTGCCCTTTGAATACAGATTTGTTACATTTTATCATAAATATTTACTGACTCTGAAGACATTAACCTGAAATAGAATTCATTTTTGGAAACAACACCTAGGTGGCAATGCTGCTTGTCATCCAACCTAGCACTCAATTATGTTTTTAAAGATGCATGCCAGAAAGCTGAAATAGAATTACATTTTCACCCTGAAATGGGCTTTCATCATCTCAGAACTCCTGAAAAAGTCCCTGCTCTCTATTCTCCCAGTCTGATTTTACTGAGACATGAGCTTCTGTAAACCAGGAATTATTGCAATGAAATAAATCTTCACTGATTTAAAACAGCTGAAGGATGAGGAACGCGCGACCTTCAGAAAAATAAAAAAATCACCACCAAATAAAAAAATCCCAGCCAACCAAAAAAAGGCCACACAACTGAAAAGGTTTTAATGGATAGGAGAGCTGAACACGCATTCCTTCCTCCTATGCTTAAATAGGGAACTATGGATGTAACCAACCAGCAAACTAAGCTGTTATGAAGAAAGCAGGACAGATGTACGCTCTGTCTGCACTTGAAAAAACTAAGCATTCACCAAAGAGGGAATAACAGAAAAAACTTGAAGTGGATTACTGCAAACTATGTAATAAGGGATACAGGAAAACACATTCTCATTTGATTTATGTTCCTGTCTTCCAAATGTCTAAACATTTCTCAGGAACATGAAAGAGGGTTACAGATAAAGTCATAGTAGCAGAAAGTGGACTTCTGCAACGTTCATTTGCATTTATACGCCTGTGGAGAGAGCACACGGGTAACGTAATGCCTTTCTACAGAAAGGTGTCGGGGGTTGTGTCTGAATTAGGTGCTAGTGGCACAGTTTACAGGCAAGGGAGAACAGAGGCAAAGCTGGTAGATCTACCACCGAGGTCTCAATACACATTTACTTTTCACATTCCTGTAAGCAAGCTGCTTAGAAGGGCAATGAACTAAATCAGAAACAGGCACGGTTTGAAGCTGAGAAAGACTAGAACGTAGTCAATACAGAAATGCTAACGTGGTGTTCTGGGTGGAGTACAACAAACGGCACAGCAGAATTTTGCTGCCCCAGTGAGAGGAAACCAGAGCGCAGCTACGTTCTGTCACTTCTAAATCCAAAGCACTACTGTATTCCAGTCTGAACACATCATGTAGATCAATTTATTGAAGCAAACTGAGCTGCCAGGCCCTCATGCCTTGCATACCTATGACTCCCACTGACTGAAATGGGAATGCTGAGTGTATTCAAAGAGCACATCCCCCAATCATTATCTCCTATGTTCATAAAAACCAAAACCCATGAGAAAGGGATTCTGAAAGTCTGAAAGATACATATTAAAAAAAAAAAAAAATCAGCAGGCATCTACAAACATACAGTCATTATTATTCTGCCCCCATGCTACATAATTAGGAATCTTAAATGCATGCCTTCAATGCACACAATGTGAAAGAAATTTATCAGCCTGTCCTATTAATGTTGGATCTTTGCATTGATAGAAAAGACAGGGTAAAACAAGGCACAAAAATTTAATAAACTACAGCAAAATATTTAGCCCATTAATTACTTCTTGATTTAGGAGGTGCCTTTAAGGGGAAGGAGGTCCTTTTATGGACCAGGAGGTAGTTGTGTTTTTTGTATCCTTATGCAACTTTCTAAATAAGAGTTTTAAAACTACTCTATTGGGGCTTGCTTAAGTTTTCTCCTGTTGCTCTTTAGGTACAAAATAAAGGCAGTCATGACTGACAACACAAGACCACTTTGCATCCAGAGAAACAGAGCACTTATCCTGAAAAACAAACCAACCAACCCACCTACCCCAAGGCCCCAGAGCAGGACCACTACGCATGCACACTGTGAAGGTCTACTAGCAGTATAAGCAACAGCACTGGTGGCTCACAAGTGCTGTCTAGACAAAAACCCAACCTTTTCTTGGTACAGTTTGTGGAGCCAGTTAGAACATTCCTGCTCATCTTCTGGGACTTCCTCTAGCGGGATCCGCCTGCCAATGGTAAACGAGAAATTGAAGATCATTAAATACTTCAGCTCCCATGAACAGCACTTACATTATACACACAGAGTATCCATCTGATGGAAGACTCACTACATTCTCCACCTTTTCAAAATTTATGGTAACAGCTCCCAGATCAGCAAAGTACAGTTTGCTTCTAGAGCCACCCTCAGTTTTCAGGTGTATCTGAAATTCAGATATTTAGATTTCTGAAATAGTAATGCATTATATTTGAGCTCACTAGAGCCACCTTCTAGATAAAGTTTTCAATTTTCTGTTTCTAAAGAAAAGTTTTGAATTAAATAATTTCTTATCCATCCTATGGAGTTTAAGGCTGTATTTAATCAGCTAGGCATTAGAGAGAAAAAAATAAGCTATTCTCCTTATACCTATGGTAAAGCACTCTAGTATTTCTCAGTAACATTTCCAATTCCTGTAATTTTTGTTACATGCAGCTTAGTTGGATAATTTCCAGCAAAATGGCTCCTATCACTGAAAAACCCTCTCTTGACAAAAACAAAGTTTTCATCATATTACATGAATTTTGGTCAATAATTCTGTGACAAAAAAATCCCCTTGTCATCTTTATTTAGGTATGCTAATAGCAATATTTAATTTTAAATTTTTCAATACAGCACATACTTTAATTAATATCTATTAAGAGCAACATCAAATTAACTTCCTTCAGCACAGAAGAGAGCACATTTCACAGTCAGGACACTCCTGTTTGCAGTTAATAAATTAAGAGGTGTGACACCACTGCTTTGTTCCTTTATTTAAGAAAGTCATAATATGACAAACACTAGAAGCGAACACAATTTAGGCAGAGACATACAAGGCCATCCAAATTTTACAAACTTCTACTGAGTACAAAACCTACAGTACTTCAATAAGCAAATATGGAGGAATGTGAAGAACATCTGTGATGGTTCCCAGTTAATTGCCAAAACTAATTTTGCCATGAATTTTACACTGCCTGTAAGAGCTTGTCAGGGAATTCAAAAGGACAGAAGGGCAAAGCCTGAGTTGTGAAAAGCCATTTCCGTGCTCTGCCAGACTGACTTGCAGCAGGCTGGAAAAGTGTAAAGGGTGACAGAGGAAGATGCACACCTCTACACCACTGGAGGAATGGCCCACGCAGGTAGGGCCAGCTGCTCCTCCATGAACACTCACCAGCCAGGCCAAGTACACAAACACAAGGCCGCTAGGCTGACCTACCCTGGAGAGCCAAGTCGGAACACAAATTGGTGTTGCATCTATGAAGAATCAAGAGAAAGTTTCTTTTTACCCTTGGGCAAAACCAGTTTTTAAGAAAATATTTTTTTTTAGAACAGGCAGAAAAGAAGTAAGAATAAAAGGTCGCCCTAGTCCACTTCATGTTGGTACCCAAGATACACCAACTGGACCAATCAATTATATCTATAATGGGGTTATGATGAACTGATCACTTGTGGGGTCACTGCTAGGCTCCTGTGCTCCAACCTAACCCACCACAGAACTTTACAAGAAACCCTTCCCATCCCATATGAGTTTTTATCTGCAGTTCTATTAAGTCAGGTCAGTGGAGATTTGTTATCTGCTACTTAATTGAAAATATTTCCTTACTTGTGCAATTATGATTGCAAGTACACACTTCTGTATGCCAAAAAGGAATTAAAATACGGATTACTCACCTTACATATAAATCTGCATGATATTTCTTTCCATTTAGAACTCCCAGCAGTGTTGGATTCTCATTATTTCTAAAATTGAGGGTAGAATCATAGACTGCAGAAACTACAAAAGAGAAACAGGTACTTTAATTACTGTAGTAACAGAATGGAAATAAGTCATTCTCTCTCAGACAAGGAGCATATTTAAATATGAAGTCACCAGCAATAGCACCGTAGTTTGAGCTGTCACCAAGGTAAAATGACAATGGAATATTCAACATGCAGGTTTTAAGAAGCCAAGAACGAGTGACCCTTTCAGGAACTGCACCAGTAAAATGGAAGGGTTTGCTCTCCACCCTTGTCTCCTTCCCCATCAGGTGCAGAATGTCGGGCATAGGGAACAAAGTTAGTGTTTCTGACAGTTAATGTACCTAGGACGTCCTAGAAGTCAAATGGTTGAAAAAGTATTCGCTTTTTCAACTCACCGTGAATGACGACTCCCCCCCAAATCTAGGTAAATAACCAGGCAGATACACACTTTATAAACAATGAATATATGCAGTTTAATTAAGAATGGGTAAAATACGTGTGCAACACGTCCTACAGCAGGAGGGCTCAATGCAACTGTGAATCACTGGGGTGCAAAACAAGCTCCCCTTCACGTCCATTATTTGACAACTGTGCTATAGGGCACCGGCAGAGACAGCGTAACAGGCCCCGTCCTGTGTGAGCTGAGCTGCTGCTACGAAGACATGCAGCTGTGAGGAATACAACTGCCAAGTTCCACAGAACAAAACCGCAACCAAACTTTCAGCCTCAAGGAAACAGTTTCTGCAGTTCAGGGCTGTGCAGTAACAGTAAAAGTATTTGCAAAGGTTGCTTGTAGTTAAACTGAGACGGTATTAACAAGCAGTTTCTACAGAAAAAGTGTTCACTGTTTTAAACCACATAAAGCATTTCCAAAAAGTTACTTTGAACACATCCTTAGAGACGCTATTTTCCTGATGTCACAAAATTACCACAGAGCAATTACTTTTCCTGACACTGAAACCAATTGTGCATCATTTTAAGATGAATGTCAGCAACAAGACTTTTTTTGTCACAAAAGTGACTAACATGCACTTCATGTGTAGCTTGCTGTGTTTTAGGTTTTCTGCTCTAGAGTTTCGCAATAACACTGCGATGAACCCTTATTGTGAGAGCTCTCGACCCACCTAAGCAAGCCTTTTGTTATAAAAAACAGATTTGCTTTTGTTTTTTAAGCCTCTCTAGCTTAAAAGAGGCAAATATGGTTTTGTCACAACATTCATCCCCAGAAACTCACCACAACATTTGTTATTGCAAAACAGAATTCATAGCGCAGAACAGAACAGCCCGGCTTCGGCGCTGCAAGGAAATCCTGACAAGAGAGGCCAAACTCTTGTCATTGCATACAGACTGTATGCCTCATTCACAGCTCTGTTCCTTTCCTACTACAGTTGGGTTTTTAGCCCAAATTCAAAACTACCACACAAGCCAAAAATCTACTTCAAGCACGCTACTCTCCCCGTACAATATATCTACCTCAATTTTTAAGCTGCTTCGTGTAGAAGGCTTTTACTAATCTACTCTAATTTACTAATCCAATGTAACTGAAGGAAGACAAGAGCTCAATTTGGGTTTATACGGGGTAAGCTGCTTAGTTTATTCTTTAACAGCATGAGATTATTCTAACAACAACGGGGACGCAACAAAGGGAAGTATGATGTATGCAGCACTTGTTCTTTCGTCTTTTAGAAGATGTCTGCATTTGAGTTTTGATATAAATTGGGTACATTTGGTTCATTCATTGGGTTCATTCATTCATTGGGTTCAGACATATTGGAACATACTTCTCCAGTTCTGAAAAACCTTCCACAGAGTTGGACAGGAACACCTTTATGTGCTGATGGCCACACACAGTCTTCCTTCACTCCAGGGAAAAAGTACCCCATTCCAGTTTGTAACTGGTCTGTAGTTTGATATTCAGTCCAGTCCTTTTTAATATCACACTAAAGTCTTCTGGTGCAAAGCAGTGCCAAATCCAAGACAATGATAGCATACGCAGGAGTAGACAGACCTCTGTTATATCCAGATATAAAATAACTGAAGACTCAAGCTTTTCCATTTTGCAAGTGCAGGAAAAAAAACCAATAGTAGAAGTGTCAAAGAAAAAGACTGCATGAAACTAAAGTTTGCCAGAAAGCTTCCACAGCCAAAGCAGCATTAGCATGCCGCATGACACACTGATTTTTTTTTTTTTTCATTTAATGTGTATTTTGTAATTACATAATTAGAACCGGACATCTCATGACTTTCTCATCCAAAAGCTGAAGAGTCCAGAAATTTCACATTCTAAACCAAGTAAAAAAAAATAACTCCACAGTATCTTGAAAACATTGCAAGTGTCTCACCCTCAGGCTAATTTAGGCAGTGTTTGCGAAGTTTTACTTCAATTGTGAAATAAAGTATTTTCTTAAAGAAGATATATCTTAAAACATCATTTTCATTAAAAACCAAATGGAATTCAATATTTGGAAGTCTTTTCAAAGGCCCTGAACAAAACATAAATGGAAACAATTTTTTTTCCAGCTGAACTGTTATTTTCTGACAAAAAGGCTAGGGTTTTTTTGCTTTGGTTTCTAATCTCTGCCCAGGTTGGTTTTTTTTTTATACCTTTACTTTTTGGTTCTTTGTACACTATTCTGACAGGGAGCTAGGTACTTAAGAATCTATGCTTTAATTTCTTAATTTTGACCTAAGAAATCGTCAGATTACATATTCAGAGAGGATTTTTCTTACTTCAACTGTCCTTTACAATTTCACACATTATTTTGCGGACATGGTGGATTATGCCAGAATGATCACCTGACAAATCAGCCTACAGGTAATAAGTATGCCTACATACAGCTTCATGCTAGCACACTAGGATCTGAAGTGAAGACTGGGAAAGGGAGAAGAGATGGTGGAATTCACTGTAGTGCTGGTATGACAGCCACCTTGACACAATCCTCTGATTTAACATTTCATTGTTCTGGTCATTTTGGTCAAAAGTCACTCATCCTCTCAAACTTGCTAGCTTGCTCAGGAGGATGTGCATGAGCCTCACTAAACACTGAAAAAAAATCCAGGACTAAAGTGCATCTCATGATGAAAAAAAGTAATTGGAAAACCCCCAAACACTGTCATATTGAACTCCATGAGAACATCACCCTGGAATTTATTCTCATGCACTCCCTCTGGGACAGCAGTTCCCAGTATGCACAACTGGAGGAAAAGGTTGACAACTTGGTGTTATCTACAGTCCATCATGAGGCATGTTTTTAAATACAAGTCTTAACTAAATAAAAACAGCTGAAAGGAACTGCCTGATACACAGCCAGGCAATAAAAGTAACAGTTAAATGTATCTTTTGCAATATTTATGACATTTATTTTTACTGTGAGTAATGGATGAGTGGTTTAGAAACAGATCTGTATTTTCATTTGCTTCCATGAACAGTACAGGTTGGAAACTCTACAACCTAACAGCAATTTATTAAGACAGAAAACAGCTTCTAGAAATGAAGTTCCTGGGGACTGCATCTGTGCTACCAAACTGGTAGGGATGGCCACTGCTAAAAGTATCAGAAGTTCAAAAAATATTGAAAGTGTTCATTTAAGAATCAAATTGCGTGCAGAGATCTGAATTGGTGAATATAAATCACTGAAGAGAAAAATATTCCATTATCACTTTTGAAGGAAATAAGTTTGGAGAGAAGGTTCTTTTCTTGTTATTTTGTGTGAAAGGTATTTTTATCCAAACATATCTGCGTATGCTGACAGATATGGCACCCACTGGTAAGGAGGCAGCTTCCCATGTATGGACATTAAACAAACTCCTTCTGAAGCTAAGTTTTTCAAAACAGATGGACTTGCCAGCCTGATGTCTCTAATGGCTGTTTCCAACAGACACAGAACTACTGCACCAGGTAGCATTAAGAGCTGATAGAAAGTGTCGAAAAGGACCAAGGTGTGATGACTGCTATTGTGGGTGAATTACCTGCACAGTCACAGCAACCAGCATCCATCCATCCTACAGTACTGCAGCCTCAGACAGGTAGAATCACACCCTCGTCAGAAAGGAGGAACAAAAATAGAGGAAAAGGAAATGCTGACCTCTGTCATACCCAGCTTGGAACCAGATCCAAACATTCAGCTTGCCTTCACTGCCATGGCATGCTGCAGCTATCTCCCTTAGCAAGGCACTCCAGTCAGACCCACCAGCCCTTGTGGAAGAGCAGAAAGTGTTTTAGCCTAAGTGGCAGGCCCCAAAACAGGCTCAGGCAGCTCAGCACCTGCCTCACTTTCGAGAGACATGCAGGGATACCCCACTGCACACTTGGCCACTGAAATGGATGCGAATCGTACCGTAAGAGAGATGGGTCAGCCTGCAAGAGTCATTCTTGTAGATCATTAGAGATGTCACTGAATTGAAGTTATGAACATCTGCATGTTGCCACTGCTGCTTCTGCAGACAGAGCAGCAATTCAGCAGTCACACTGATGCTGTTTGGAACAAGTAATTTGAGGCTGTAATAGAGGGATACAGTCACTCGCTGGGCCACATTATAAGGCAGAGTGTAACAGTGAGACTCGAGGGATTTACAGTGAACAAGTCAAACAGTACTATTTATCAGTTTAAATATTCAAAAGAAAAATAAAAATTCCAAATTACTACCGTATATAGCCTCTGCATGTATTGACACCTACAACAAAATGTTATTGCTTATAATATGGGTACCAAATGTCAGTGCAGGTTAACAGAGACAAGTGGTCAAATCCTGTCAGTATTCATAGAAGAAAGGAATAATTTCTAGATAGAACTTACATTGCTCGATTATGGACTGTTAAAATAGACTTCCATCATGTTCTCTATTCAAAAAACATTTATGGACTTCTTACCTGTACATATTAATGTTACAAGGCGCTCTAAAAATAAGATAATGTTTACAAATGCCTTTCAAATGCTCTTCACATGTACCCCTTGTCTCTATGGGAGAGAAACAAGAAGACAGTAACTCTTCTTGTCTCCCTCTCATTGCAAACAGCGACAAGGCAAGTAAAGCAACACACCCAGAAGAATTTGCAGGACTGATCTGGGGTCATTAGCCATTTCCCTCAGAGGTTTGTTGGCTGGGTTTTTAAGCTATACAGTTTCAACAAAAACTATCTATGAGAAATTATGATTCTCTGTGCTTCTCCTTGAACCCTCACAGGGAAATTGTAACTTATTAGCCTTACCCTGTTTGATCTAGCAAGTCACAGCTCCTGGACTGAGGTAGTAACATACACTTCCGCAAGTATATAAGTAATCTAGCAATCTCAGTCTTCTTTTCCTGAAGGTATTTCAAATACTTAGGATCCTAAGAAGTGTTACTGTAGTGCAGCACATGAATGCCCAAAATTTTTTATACGTGTCACCTGGGTTCCCTAAAATTGTTTCATTTTGAAACATTTTCCTACAAATCAGCTGTTTGTCCACAATCATACCATGTTTTGCTTGCTTTACACAGTCTTAGTGAAAAAGAACAAAATCACCACCAAAATAACCCGCCCCTGATTCCCAGCTCAGGGCATTGGAGGTCACAGAGTTCTGACTCAGCTCTTCTTCAAGGCCTCAAGTCTACCTCTCCCTGCTTTCAGCAAAACAGTCCAAAAGGAAAGGTTAAACTGTGCCCTTAAGGGAGCTGCTGGATGCCACGCATAACTTACCCCTTCTTCACAGGGGTAAGATCAGAAGAGATCCAAGCTATGCTATCCATGCTGGGAGTGGGAAGTCATGGATGCCTGACAAGCTACAACAGTGATATCATCTACCCGACTTGCAAGAGGATACGTGGAAGAAACATGACAGATAGCAAGACAGCTGACTGCAAAGCTTTTTTTACAGCAGCTATCCCAGATATGCCACATGAAAACATGTCTTCAAAGAGAAAAGAAGCTTTGACATTAACTTCAGTCAAGCTAGAACATTTTCTTCTAAACCACTAACTTTGTCTTTCTTACAAATCAGCCTTTTAACAGCACACAAACCTACCAAACCCCAAAATACTGTAGCACTATGGCTACTTAGCACTGTCCTTCCTTTGTCCATGAAGTACACAGCAGAAGACTTTGATGGATTGTGTTAGTCAAAGAAAATCACTTCAAAGGCATGTGTGCCATATTCTTACTGATGGCACTGTAAAGTTGGCAAATTCAAGTAACCAGAAATAACTGGGGGGGTGGGGAGTTCAGAACAACATTAACAAAGGAAAACTTACTCATCTTCTGTAATGTAGAAATAATTTATTTATACATTTCTCATACATGTATCTTCAGTCAAGGTGTACTCCAATTCCTCAGCTCCACAAAGGTTACTAAAAAACCTCTAAAGAGTACATCTACACAGAAGTTTAAAATAGAATATATTTTTATTTTAAAATAGTGTTATTTGAGGCAGATATTTACCATAAGAAAATATTTAAGACACACTGTCTCAGATTCTCTAGTGACGTAATGGCTTCAACTGGAATAGGATTGCTTTGTAAACACTGAGAAATATTATTCTTTAGACATTTACCAAGTACACCCCCCAGTACAGACTCACAATAACAGAAAACAAAGAAAAAAGCCCACCAAAAACCCCAACAAAAGCAAAACACAAAAAACCAAGTTGCCCCAGGACTTTGTTAGTAAAATCTAAATTTTTGCAGACTAGTGGAAGAAAGGTCAGAACAGATCCCAGGGCTCTGCAATCCACATGCTACAGGAAAAAATAAGAGCATGGCAAAGTGACAGCAGTTACATGAAATAACCCTTTAGCACTGTTCCTTGTGACTTTCCTTACCTACATTTCTCAAACACTGCACAGTGACAGCAAATCCTTTCGTTCGTGGCAGGAGATGATACTTGAGCTTGGGCAGGCCTTTGGCTTCAGCTACCTGCATGCTAATCTGGTGCTTCTGTTCTGTGAATCTTGTGCCCTCGCAATGAATCAGGAACTGAAACCAAGAGAGAATTACAGTTAGAAAGCAGTTCAGGTCTTCCACATCTTTCTGACCAGAGGCACCTCTAGTTCCCACTAAAACAGCCCAAATTAACAGTGCTAGCAGGGACAGGCATAGCCACATACACATTTTGGTCATTTAATTGCCCTGGAGCAAAAAAACAAACCAAACCAAAACCTCTCAATTGTCCCAACCCACCCAACTTGCCATCCCCTGGTTTGAACTCTAGTCTTTGGGCTTTAACATCTGCTCTGCTACTTACTGTCTGAATGACTTGATTTCTCTAAATGAGTCACATCATCTTTAATGAGATGTTAGAAAACACTCAAAACCTATGTCCTCTTGCAAGTCTCTCACTGATGGTGAGGTGCTTGAGTGTCTTGGTATCTAAAACTTGGTAAATGTCTAAACCAAACATTTCCAAGAAATGCTCTGGTGCCCAGCTTCCCCTTATCCAACCCACTTGCTTTCCCTATGGCATGAGAACCACTGAGAACTGCAGACAGTAACTTTGATGCCAATGACTGGGCTGGTAACAGACATAGGGCAGTAAATGTGGGACAATCAGAAGCCTTATCCCCTTACGAACTATACAGTGGAAGTGCTCAGACATGAACAATTACAACTTTGCCACTGGCAGACAGGGAGATCAGACAGATCTTTGGAGATTTACCACTTGCTCATCTGCTTTCTGCCAAGCCTGAATACAAACTAACAGATCAGAGAGTACTGCCAGATTGCACAAGCTAAGTCCCTGTAACGCCCAGCAAAGATTTAGCCAACACAGAGACTGAAGAAAACTAGCCGAGCAGCCAGCTTCAGTTCCAGCTCATCTAAGGGCACTTTTACTCATGTATCACATGCACAATGTTAAACAGCTAGTTGAAACATACAGAAACTGATAAGAAAATCCTCCTAGCCCACTTAGCATGCTCTGTCTTTCTACCTTCCAAGGTGCTACTGCTATGCCTTTTGACATTATGCCACCACACACTGGCAAATCAAAACTCCACACTCCAAAAACCCCAGATGTACACCAACAACTGTGTCTCTCAGTACAGGTACAGCTCCTTCTCAGCAATCCCTCTACAGCAGTATATAAAGGATGGCAGCGGTTTGTGCTCACCAGTGACAGCTGAACTGCCTAGGGGTAAAGAAAGGCGTTCAACACCTTTTAAGAGTCACAGAACACAGGAAAATCCCTGTGAGAGACTAGAACTAGAACTGCCTGGAAGTCATTTAATCATTATCCAAGCACAGAGCTTAGTTTCAATTGCTTAGCGTTCATTTAAATCAGTAACAATTAAAAAGAAAGTTTTGTTTCAGAGAATGAGAGATATATATATATCTTCACTAGGAAACTGCTTCTTAAGCAATAGTTTCTGTAAGCCCTTGGGAGGCTCCTTAAGGTAATATTTCCTTAACCGAATCCCTCTCTTGACATCATCAGCTCGTAAGAACTAGGATTTTTCTGACTACTGAAAAGAGAAATATTCAAATTTTCATTCCCAGACTAGGAAATGCCAGGCAGACTCAATATTAAAAAATGATGGTGATGCAGAAAGTAACACTTTCCTATTACTGAAGGTGATACCAGTCCTCTCCCTGAAACACAGTCAATTGCCCCAGAGGCCACTTTTCTGACTAAGTACTTATCTGTGGCTTCCACTTCTACTGGGCCATGTCTGACTTAGCATCTTCATGGGAATGGCAGAATTGCAGGGAAATGGAAGGACAAAATACTAGTATGAACTCTGCAATCTAAGATGAGAGGTGAGCTTAGGTAAAGAGTACAGCTAATGTGTTTCAATACAACATTGTCACATGCATCAGTTACACCATGATGAATTGATGCATCTATCCCTCTCCAACTCCTGTATTCAGAGGGACAAAGTTTACTGAATGGATCATAGTGGAGGCGTTTTTACAATATCATCTGTAGGGCTCCATACTACAGAAGAAAACAGACAAGACAGACTATTACATGGGAAATTCAGGAGAGAATTCAATTCTTAGAGAATACTCTCCTGATAGCCCAGGAAGCTCATGAATCAAAAGTTCTCAGGAGCAACGTGGCAACTATCACATATTGTTTATGCCCTTTATCCCTTCCAAGCACCACAGCGCCTCACACTCCACTGAGTCATCACTCACCCAAAAGTTTTCAGGGTAGTCCCGGAGATTCAGCAACTTCTGCATGACTGTTTTCCGATCTTCCTCCCACTTACGCTTGCAGAAGACTATCTCTAGGAAATACCACATCCAGCCAATGATAGGCATGTAGGAGAGCTCCTTCTTTGCAAGCACTTTGGAACTCTGCAAGACAGAGTCAAAGCAAGTAAAACAGAGTTACATGACTTACAGTTCTCTGTGAGCATGATGCGTGCACAGTTAGACACTAATATAGATTCACATTGACTAGTGATGTTTTTAACACCAGTGCGAAAACAAAAAGAAAAATAAGTTTTCCTCATATGACTGAATAGTCAAATCTGATCTCAGGTATCTGCATGAAAGAAGTCTTCCAAAATTAAATATATGCATTTATATCTCTCTGTGTGTGCGTCTATCTTGCCTGAACCCTAAAACCCAAACCACAAGCCAAATTCCTTGAAACGTTAAGGAATCCATGCAAAAGACCCGAACCACATAAAATAAAAATCTTAATTCAAGCAGACTCTGGGCAGTGGCAACTCAAGTTCCTTTAAGTTATCTTGCAGCTATGCTTCTCCCCAAAGCTGGGACACCTCACCACAACAAGAAAACTATTCTGAATGAGAAACAGATTCACAGAGCCATTGCTGCACAACCGTATATTGAAGCATACGCATGATTTACAAACAGAAAGCCTTAAACAACACTAGAAAGAACAGCAGCAATAGAAGTACTTCCTTTGGGTTTAGATTTGTTTATGGAAGGGCAGAAATACTTACACTAGTGAACTTCTCTTCAGAGCATGCTTCTGGAGTTAAAGTAGTACTGATCCTGTCTCACAGGTGTGACAGACACTGAAGTGATTTGTGCAGATTCTCCACAAATCTATGGCTTATTAAGCATTCAACAGGTCTCGAATCTCAAATCCTACTTCAGAAATTAATGATGTGATCATCTCATACTGACAACCTTTTTGGCAGCAGAACTGTTTCCACTTGCTCCTTTCCTGTCTTCCAGGCCAGTCCACCTTGGTGAGCTGTCTTACTTTTCACTTTATTATTTAATCAATAAAATGGTACACACATGAGTGTGTATAAAATTGTTGCTTCAGCACATCCTGAAAAAGTGACATTTTCCTAGAGAACAGATAGAGTAATTACAGTCCAGTTTCTGTCTGTGATATCACTATAAGCCATCCCATGAAAATGCCCTGCAGATGGGTTCCAGCACATTGCATTTGACTAGTAGGAATTATTTACTGGTAGAAATTACCATGAACGGAAATTATTTGCTTTTGTATTTCAGTCACTGTTGTTCGTTTTGTTACTAGGCGAAGAGACT
This sequence comes from Ardeotis arabs, assembly GCA_011801015.1. NCBI lineage: Eukaryota > Metazoa > Chordata > Aves > Otidiformes > Otididae > Ardeotis > Ardeotis arabs. Next base: position 15,689 of record JAAGAY010146720.1, on the reverse strand, counting down.
TGGCCTAATTCTTTATCTCAGCTCATGTCTCTCATCTGCACTCATTCCTCGAGGAGAAAAATACCTTAAATAATTAAGCTACCTAAAAGCTCATAAGCCTAGAAGGCAAGTAAGTGCACATCACATTGCTTCACTAGCAACTGTTACACAGAGGCAGAGCAGATGACAACATGAGACAACTCTGGTTTTGAGAATCAGAATTTAGGAATCATCTCTGTCAAATCATTTAACACTTTGTAATAAAGCATTCCCTCTTGATCATTTTAAGAACTTCAGCGATGGGCCCAGGTCAGGACTAGAAACCCAGCTGTCCCCGAAGGAGAATCCAGAGGATTCAGCACACTTTTTACCATTTCAAATTTCAAGCCACATTGGATGTTAGTCCCTACTCCATGGCAGCGGCAACGAAGAGCCCAGCCTCCTCTTCCAGCTCCTCAAACTGGCCACAGAGAAACAGGCTCTCCTCCCACCACTTTCCTTACCTCTCTGTTTTCTTCCCCACACTACTGTTTTTCCTTTTCTTAGTTACTCTTAATACAAGTAATTGTCTTTTTCCAACATAAATGTAAATAGTTCTAGCATATATCTTTAAAAGCCTCCAAAGAGCATTTTTTGTTGTAGGCCATGTACAGTACAGCTTCTATTAAAAGCACACAGACCAGTTCATACGGTCTTCCATTCCTCTCCCTTGTACGTGTCTGAGGAAGACAGCTAAGCTAAGGCTTTAACTCAAGGAAGCCCAACAGATGCAAAGTGTTTCTAGCTGAACAGGGAGAGCTAGGGAACTACTTCCCACCTCAGCCACAACCAGGGCAGCCGTCATCCACAACCTAGCGCAAGCCACTGCATAATGAGGCAAACAGCATTTTCCATTTTCCATTTTCCAAAATGGAAAAAAAACCCAACCAAACAAAAACAAAACAAACCATGCTCTTCAAAGTCTGTTTACAATAAGTGTTCAGTATCATAAGAGTTACCATAAAAAAAAAAAGTAAGTATGCTCTGTATAGGATGTACAGGCCTCCAGAGCACAGAGTCAGAAAAGATGATCTAAGAGTCCTCCCTCCCAGACTTTAAAACATAGGAACCCTAATCCAAACAGCAAGCTAAAGTAACTATTTCACCATAGCCATTTTATAATGTTTTGCATATTTTAAAAAGTGTATGAATTAAACAAGGGCAGGAGACAAGCTGCCAACATTTGCTGGATTTTTTTCTGCAGTGAAACAAATAAATGATGTTATGAGCTAAGGTGTCATACAGCACAGGTATAACCACAAAAGCAGCACAGATGTTTGAATAAGAACATTCCCTGGGGAAGAATTCATTTTCTGTGCCGACACATTTTCAAAATTTAAAAGTGCTCTTTTAGACACGAGTGTATGACTCCTTAGATGGACATAAAAAGAAACTAAATCACCTTAATGCTATTTTGTGCACCCAGTCCATCCTAGGAGTAGAAGGAAGGCTAATGACACAGAACTAATCACAGAAAGGAAACTCTTCAGTGCATTATACTGGCAGGACTGCTGTCGTGTAGGAGGAATGCACTAGGCCTCCCCCCAGAAGCTACCATCTCTCTTACAATAACTAGAGCTACAATCTATCGTGTTTCAGTCATCCACTCTTACTCTATAAATACCTGAGAAGAAAAAGGCAGCTCAAGTTGACTTCAGCCACTAACTTTTCCCTAACAAAGTGCTTTGGTAATTCTGTGACAGTCACCTCTAACCTTCAAATTCAGCCTGTTCCGCAGAATACATTTCATTTAAAAGTGCTGATTTATTCCATGTAAGCTGCCTTCTTGAAGGAAGTCAAACATTCTCAGTGCTCAGAACTGTAATTCCAACAGATGTTTACTGAAATTACCACTGCATTTGGACAACTTGTCTACACTAACAGCATTTTTAATACAGGTTAATTTCTTTTCATCAAGTTTGTTCAGATGGGAATATTCATGCCGTTCTCCTTTTGTGAATGATTGCACTAACATCACATTTTAAAAGTTATTTTTGCAAGCTTACTGTAGATGTATTTGCACAGCAAGGCTGTCATAGAAAATAAATAAATAAATAAATAAATCTTGATTTATATGTCCAGCCTCAGTTATCCAACACCTCAGAATACAACACACAGCATGAAATCAACCTGCAGGGTGAAGATGTCTAATAAAATTCGTTCCGCAGTTCCAAAACAAATTCATAGTAGCTGCAAACCATAAGCAGCAGTAACTTGCCTCATAAGTTATTTGCTCTCTAGGCTGCCCTCATCATTGACATACTTCTGAGGATTCCACTAGCTCTATTTTTGAAACACAGCACTCCTTCATATTATACTCTCCGGGACATCAAGATAGAAAGATATGTTTCTTTAGTCCCCCAAAGCCATGGTTCCAGAAATTTAGTCAGGCTCCTGATTTCTAATGCTTTACATTGAATAGAACTTTTCCATGTTGGAAAGGTAACGCAGCAATATAATATTTTAGAGGATGTATGCCCAAGCATATGCTAAGATGTTGTGTTAAATACAAATAATAATGCAGTTTTGTCTGCCTACATGAACAATTACATAATTTCTATTAATATATTAAAATGTACAAACGAGCTACTGTGTTCACACACCTAGCAGTCCCATACAATAACCTAGTAAAAGTCTCTTCTCACACCGATATTTAAGGCCCTGCTCAGTTTTCTTCCCCAACAGTAAGCTTCAACATAAACAACTTTTAAATAAAATTTAGGTTTCCTGGCATATGGAATAGATAGTGAGGATTAAAAAATATTACATGTGCTTAGCAATTTTTTAATGAGAAACTTAAAGCAAGACAGTTAAGAATTAGGTTTTTATTATAATGGTTTTCTGCCTTGTACCTTGACAAGGAATAAACAACTATGGCCTCTTTTGGAAATGCACATATTTTGATGCCAATTTAATGAGCCACTCGGAATAATGTTTATGTTTTGCCAAGGCAGAAAGATCACTAGCATTAATATCTTGAAACTCTAGACACCAGAAAATGAACAAATAAACCAGCAGGTTTAGCTTTAAAGCACAGCCAATTTTTGCTAATATAAGTGTCCTCATCTCAGAAAAAGTGTTACCAAAATTACTAAAAAAAAAAAAAAAAAAAGCTATTTTATCACTGCTTGGTCAGATCAAGCAACAAAGCAGAAGGGTACAGTGAATCCTAGCAGAGAGCATACTAACATGCTTCTGGTGTAAGTCCTGAATAATACTTCCCTCCTCAGAACAGGCCTATGTCCTGGTTTCATGTTCTGGTTTCCAGTGGGTCTGTTTTCAAAGGAATGCTTAGCATCTTCAAGGAAAGGAACTAAATGCTACTAACATGTTTAAATGCTGATACAGTAGCTAGGCTGTCCACCACTAAGAAGGTTAAGTCCTAGGACTGGAGTGTCACAGGCAGGAAAATGGAAGGGCAGAGCAGAGTGTCACCAAGACAACGTCTCATCTCTATTTACACAACAGAGCAACACACAGACACCAGAGTCAGCATCTCCCCCAGCCATTGCACTGGCATGGGGTGGAGAGGCAGAGCATCCACAACACAACCATCACAGTCATCCTGGCTCAGGTTTGTAATAATAGCCCTGCCTTTTATTAAGAAACACTGGCATGGACAAAGCTCCATCCTGTTGGGGCTATGCTGTTTCTGACTTCACAGAGAACCAAGTTGGCAGCGCAGCTCCTCCTTCCCTTGCAGCTTGTTGCAGCTACCTCTGTATCAGGAGTATTCAGGACTCAGCTGTCGCTGTGGATGTCCACACTGCCCATGGCAGCATGATGCTGACTTAGCATCAAGCACCCCTCTGTTCCCTCCCTCCTGCACACATCTCTTAGGTCTGGCAGCGCAAGGAGGTCGGTGCATGTGGCTGGTAGGTGTCAAGGTCTAAAAACAAAACAGGAAGATCCCTTTATAAAAAAAACACAAGTGGAATACTGATATAAGCGATTAATAGTTTGGGCTGAACACAGGTTTGCCTGAAATCCCTCGTGACTTCTAGTTTTTGTGAAGTTTGCGTCCTCCTTCAAATTTCCAACAACAACCAAAAATCTTTGAAGGTTTGGTGCTGCAAACAATTACACATCAGTGACTTCAGCTGCAGAGTCCAACTGCAGCTAGCAAGACAATCTCAGTGGCTACAATAACTTGCGAGAGTAAAAGCAAGCATGGAATTGATTCTTCACATGGTTTTCTCCTTCTCCACTATAAATGAATAGATCTCTGGCTCTCACTCAGCACTGTCAACCCAGCACCTCCTAGGATTTTCAATGGGTACTCCAAGACTATCATATTAAAGAAAAAAATTAAAAGTAAAAGTTAGAATTGTCTTTTTTTAATTATTTTTTTTGCCCGTCTTCCACACACGGACACTTTCTCAAGTTCTTAGCAACTTCTTTGGTCTTTTTGCTATATTTTCTTCCACAGCCATTTAAAAATCTTAATGAAAGCAAGTTTAACCTCATGCCATCCAAGTATAAGAACTGAGTCATTAGAAGAGAAGTCAGGTTCACAAACCTAACGACAACATGCAAGAGATTATGCCACTCCCACTCCACCTCCTGCAAACCAGCAAAAAATCTAAAACTACATTGAGAAAAACAAAACCACGTTGACAGAGCATTATAAACCTGTCAGGTCTATGGCTATAATGAGAAAGCCAGTACAGGAGAAAGAAGGAGCAGAGCAATGCACAGATTGAATGTTGCAGCTAAGACCAGGAGGGGCAGTTTTCATATCATTATTAAAAGCAAAGAGGAAAAGGGAAAGACTTTTTCTTTTGGGGCCAGTAGGGGCAAGACAGGTTTAATGACGTTTAATTTTATTTTAAATGAGCAAAACCAAGCAAAAAATTACAGCACTTGATGGCTTCATTTAATAAAAGTTCAAGCTGTAAAATACCGAGGGTCTGGACGTATGTTTGTAACACTGTCAAGAGCACTGCCATTGTCTGCCGGGGCCACAGGGCACAGCTGGATGTCACAACAAAGCCATTCTGTCTGCCTGCTGCAGCCAAGCAGAATCAGTCCCAACTCTTTCAGCCCTAAGTTGTCTTTACGTTCTCCCTTTTGCCCCTCCCCAGTCATCTCTCCATTCTTCATTGGATTAGTTAAAGCAGGAGAGAGAGAAGGGGTGTCTGAAACATGCCACAACAGGGCAGACAAACACCAGAGCAGATGCAGGAGATACAATAGCATGTCTAAGATTTCCTTTTCAGCAGCAGTGGACACAAGAACAGTTTAGTAAGATGTTGGTAAATACCTAAAGTTTGCATAGAAACTTCACGGAGTATAAAATTAAATGGCATTAAATATAACACCTCACTAGCTCACAAAGTCCCTGAGCCACAAAATGCTAGAGGCGGGGCCACCACTTAGAAATATCTCTGGATGCCTGTCTTTTTCTTGTAACTCCTTTTCCCAAACACTAGTCCTCAGCATAATGGTTCTTATGTTCCTAATGGTGCTGCCAAACTGAACCCTGAAGCTTTGCGTGCTGCAAACTCATGTAAGGCAGCACGAAGTCAAACCAAGCTACATCCCCCCATCCCTACACATTCATCCACTCCTGCACTGTCCCAAGTCAAGTACCAGTATGGCAATATAGACAACTGAATCAGGAAACTGATTGTCCGTCATTTTCCATTTTTTTATTAATCTGGCTTAAGATGAACCTCGACTGGTTGCCTCAACAGGCAATGAGAGCACACAGGAACTACTTCTTCCTGGAACAGTTTCTGGTAAGTAAAATCACAGCACACTACTCAAGACTGAAATAGTTTTAAAAAAAAAAATTTAAAAAACCCAAACATATATAAGTTCCTAAAAGGATCCTAAGAGTAGCAAAAATACAAACTGAGAAAGAACTGTAAGCATCTTAAAAAAAAAAAAAAAAAAAAGGAAAAAGTATTTTCAGTTGGGGCAGCACAGTACTTGTTCAACAGTTATGCTTCTACATAGTGGTTTTCTTATGCATAGGGAACAATATAAAAAATTAAAACATAATTCTGATTATCTTGGGAAACTATGAAAAAAACATTCAAGCTAATGAGATTCAATCCAACCATACAGCACCAATGTAAAACAAAATGTTTTTGACCTTGTGGGCCCCTATTGGTTTGTACAAAAATAATCCTTTAAATTTTCTACAATGGTGCTTTCTGAAGCAGCACCTGACCCTCTAAAACACAGCTTAATTTAGAGAACTGTAGCCATTAGGCTTACAAAATTAGATAGACTATACTAAAGCACCACTGTATAATGAGCACATAGAAGGGAGAATGTTTTTGGCATGTACATCTGCCTTCCAGGAACAGATTTCCCTACATCTGCTGTCTCATGCTATCCTTCAGCTCCACACTCAAGTTCTAGACATGACGGTAGAATTGTTCCTCAGTCATTAGAAGTCAACAGCTATTTTGGTAATATGCAGGGCTGTATGACCTGATGCTGTAAAGACCATCAAAATGAGGTATTAGTCTGCTTTCTTAGGAGGGGGAACTCTTATCTAAAATCCTTGTAGGTAGAGAATGTCGTGTCATCACCACAGAAGTCAGTCAAGTTGGCTTAGGAGCGGGGCTTGAATCACCCCCATGAGCTGACAGGGGAAACAAAAAACCAACCCTGAAAAACACACACGTACTCGTAGTCTAGTGCAATAGCGTATTCAACTATGGATAACTCATTCCTCCCCCGTCTCTTACTAGCTATAACCTGGTTACTGCTTTCATTTGAGATGGCAGCTCTTTCATTCTGGGCAACAAAGACTGCATCATTCAGACTCTAGCTGTGGATTTGTAAGACTACAGTAGAGAGAGCAAACAAATTCTACAATTTACTGGGAAAGAATCAGAGAACAGCTTATCTTTCTGCAGCACAATGAACCGTAATAGCTACCTAGCAAGCACAGAGAGAAACAACTGTAATGACCTCCACAGCTTAAAAAAAAAAAAAAAATCTCCTTCAGCAGCTTTAACTGCAATGCTTTTAAAACCTCTGTGAATGCTCAAGCAATCCTGTCTCAGTATTCTGCATACTTGCACTGCATTGCTTTAAGTTCACCTCCCTAAATCTGGACAAGCTGAGTGAAATTCAAGCACAGATCTGTCAACTTTCAAAACCAAATAATTTGTTTTGGTTTTTTTTCCGCATCCTAGAAAAGAAAGTTTAAATGTTAAACAAAACTCACCCCCAAGACCCCAAATCTTTCACAAAAGTTCCAACCACAGAGAAAGTCGATTTCAAAATTGTGATTAAGGATTACAATGGCACTCTCCTTCCCATACTTGTCGTAACTCTCTGCGTCAGTGTAGAGGGTGCAATCAGTGCCTGACCACCATTCCAGCAACATCACCATCTCTGGAATAAAGAATAAGAAATATATGAATATACACAGCATATGCAAAGCCACAGATTAGTAACACACTGAAAATGCAGAGGACAAAGAAAGGGCTGTAATGAAGTTGAAATACTGAATATAAGCCACACAGTCACAGATTTTGGTACAGCAAGGTGGAGGGACAAAGGAGAGAAGGGAAATAATGAGACTGCATCGAAAGAGGGAGTTGAAATTTTTGACACCGGTATGGATAAAAAGGAATTTCATTTATTTGAAAACTGCAAATTCAATGCTACAAATTATTTTATCAAAATATATGTAAAATTAGCATTTATAGCTTACAGGAGTACAACAAAATTACATGAAGAAGAGAACAAGCTTTAGGAGAAACTAACACACCTATTCATGCCACATGCAGGTCTTCACGCTGCTCTAAAAATTCCACAATTATAGATCAGAAAACAGTTTGGACAAGACACCTGGAATCAGATCTGTTACACATACACCTTATGCATCATCCTCTTAACTTGTCAGAACAGTCAGTTGTAGCGCTGCTACAACTGATGCATTTTACATTTGACAGGGGTGTATCAATCATCCAGAGCAAAGCCAATAGCTCAGATGGGATGAAGAACATCCATCCCCAGACCAAGGACAAGGTGGGTGGCTGGCAAAGTGTACAGAGCCAAGAACAGTTATTAATAGCATAACGATTTGTACATCCCTTAGCTGATGGACTGATGAAGTAAATGGGTAGTAGAGGAGGGGTGGGGAGGGTAAACAGGGAAATCAGGGAAAGTTGTATACCTCAAAATCACTTTCGATTGGCACCCAGATTTGTTCCCAAAACCTAATTGTAAGAAATGACACAAGGACTGGTAGGACAGTGAGGGCTGTTTAAAACAGCTGTACTTACAAGCTGGACAGTGGTTTCTCAGCAGTCTCCTAGTGACTATCATATAGCTATCACCTTCCTATTTGCTTACTCCACTATCAAACACAGGCAAGAAGGAGGCTTTGTATTTGTTCTGCTTGTAACTGTAAGTGTGACCACAAGACTTGTGAATAAAACCTTTATTTAGCAAAGTCTCTCTGGTCTGGGGCATGGGAAGTTGAGGTGAGTCAGTAGAGCCAACAAGCTTGGCATGTCAAGACAGAAAAGAAGAGGAATTAAGGGACATGTTTGCATCCTGTCAAAGCTATCACAAAACTTCTGCACAAAAGCAATGGTCTAACGTGAGAGGTTATTCTTTGCTAAGTAAAACATATCCCCTTCTCAGAGCATATCTGTGCCATATGAATATCTATGCTGGAAAGATGAGACATCTGAGATGCTCTCCTGGCTTCAGGCAAGCCTGAAAGCACCACAAATCCTCATTCCCCTCAGGGAAGACCAAAACTAGGCCAGCCTTTGAAACACTTCTGAAATCCTTTCAACTCAAGTCCCCTACTGGCCTCAACTAGTGACCAACAGCTAGGAACAAGTCATCTACATTTTCAGTCATCATTAGCGAAATTAATTGCCTGAAGCTTTTGGATGACATTGCGCTGTACACTAGAGAATGGGCATTAGTGACATGAATGAATTTTATCTAACAGTGCTACAGCCAAGCTAATAGACAATCATTCTCTATTCAAATAACATTACCTTAATGTGATAAGATCATGTTTACAGTATGGATAAATGACTGACTCTTCAGTCCCCCTCCTTATTTCTAATCAAGGCAGGTAACTACTACTGTAGCAGAAGTACATGCTATTATGCATTAAAACAACATTCAGATGTGGAGAGAGACCTGAACTGCCATATGTCAACCAAAGAATGATTTGTTCGCCTCCACAGAGGGATCTAGACAGGCTGGATCAATGGGCCAAGGCCACTTGTACAACGTTCAAGAAGGCCAAGTGCCAGGTCCCACACTTGTGTCACAACCACCCCATGCAATGCTACAGGCTTGGGGAAGAGCGGCTGGAAAGCTGCCTGGGGGTGCTGGTCAACAGGCAGCTAAATATGAGTCGACAGTGTGTCCAGGTGGCCAAGACGGCCAACAGCATCCTGGCTTGTATCAGAAATAGTGTGGTCAGCAGGACTGGAGAAGCAATCGTCCTCCTGTGCTCAGCACTGGTTAGGCTGCACCTCGAATGCTGTGTTCCGTTTTGAGCCCCTCACTAGAAGACACTGATGTGCTGGAGCATGGCCAAAGAAAGGCACAAAGCTGGTGAAAGGTGTAGAGCACAAATCTTAGGAGCAGCAGCTGAGGGAACAGGGGCTGTTTAGTCTGCAGAAAAGCAGGCTGAGGGGAGACCTTACCGCTCTCTACAACTACCTGAAAGGAGACTGTAGCAAGTTGGGTGTCAGTCTCTTCCCCCAAGTAACAAGTGATAGGACAAAAGGAAACAACCTCAAGTTGTGTCAGCGGAAGTTTAGATTGGATATTAGGAAAAATTTCTTCACCAAAAGGGCTGTCAAGCATTGGAACAGGCTGCTCAGGGAGGTGGTGTAGTCACTATCCCTCGAGGTATTTAAAAGGCATAGATGTGGTGCTTAAGGGCATGGTGTAGTGGTGGAGTTGGCAGTGTTACATTAATGGTTGGACTTGATGATCTTAAAGGTCTTTTTCAACCTAAATGGTTCTATGTAGCTTTCTATTAGGTTTGGGAACCGTCCCCCAAACACTGTAATTTGCAAACCTTTACAGAATCTAGTCACATTCTGGGGCAGAACATGACCACAGAAAAGAAAGGAAGTTAGGCAGAAGACAAAATAATCCTGTCACTAACTAGGAACCCAACTAAGATAAGAAATGACTGTCAGATGGGATTTTCTCCTTTTTAACCTCTACTGCCATTAAACCTATTGCCTAAAACAAACAAGTAGAGATGATGACTGTGAGACACTCCCAAAGAAAAAGCCAACTTTACCTGAGAAAAACAACTTCAAAGCCATCCCACTTCAAACATGTTTTTTTTTAACTTTGTCTTTTCCTAAGGAATTTGAACAAAACTAGTAATACAACACAAATCTCACTATACAGATGTGCCACATGCGTAGAGCTCTTCAGTTACATGTTTTCAGTCTCAAATACATTCAAAAATAGCATAGACAGAGTATTTCTATATGGTTTGATTCTTCAGGCTTCACATAAGCAGGATTTTTGTTTGAATAAATACTGCAGAAATAGGTCCCTACTTCTCACCTTGGATACCCATTTGTCACTGCTGTGCTCAGGCAGTTGCTGCAGACACACAAAGCAGGCGCTGAACGCCTTTGTATTAAATACAGTAAATACCATCTGCCAGCCTTTAAGTTCTTAACATGTTTCTTCGTCTCTGTCTCTTCTACACTCTCTTTTTCCCTTTCTTCCTAGCCTCCTTTCTCTTCGCGGTTCTCAAGCAATGATTAGTAGCGTCAGTTTGCACTACCTTTGCATCACGTCACCAGCTTACTTCCACAACCTACCACAGAAATTTATTACCCAGAAACTTGCTGTGGTGGCTCAGCAGCACAAGGTCACTCGTACACACTCTCCTTCCTTCCTTCACCATGTAGATGATCAGCGCAAGTTTCCTCCTCTTTGTACACCAGTCAGACTGTATAACTAAAAATCAATTTATATACTGGGAAAAAATATTCTCTTGCTCCCAACCAGGACCGGTTCAAGATTTCTAAGGCCAAGATTTCTCACCCCCTTTCATGAGGTTTTCGAGTTTGAACTTCACAACTGAGCTGGTAAATATAAATTCACCCATGCAATGGGGGTTCCTACCTTGCAAAGCAACTCCTGCAGTGACACTTCCACACAATTAATGCAAAGAAAGAGGAAAAACAAAAGAACTTGAAATGTCTCATCCTTGCTTTGAAGGCAGAGTCCTCGCAGTACCACTAGGTTCAGGAGAGGCTGGTGACAGGGAAAAAACATGCCTTCAAATGCCTAAGATGGACACTCTTTCTGCTTAAGAATTCTGAGGTTTTCTAAATTTCTGGAATTAAATAACTTCTTACCCTGCTACACAGAACAGCACCTACCTCCTGCAAGAGCAGACTGCTTCCTAGCCCTTCACTGAACAAATCTGAGCTGCCTTGATGACTGCAATTACAGAACAAATAACTAAAAAGAAAACATCTCCAAGGCTGACCTGAACTATAGTCAGTTATATGAAAAACATCTAAGGGAAGAAGGGAAAGAGTTTACTGAGACTTGTTATTTTCCACCTCAAAAGTTCTGCAAGAATGAGTCATTAAAACAGTTAGCACTGTTCTTCTACAGAAATCATTAGTAATTCCTTTAGCTAACTATTCCTGATAAGCCATGGAAACATTTGCTTACAAGATTAACCATAAAATGCCTACTTTAAAATACAATTAAAAGGACAGTTATATATTGACTCAGTAAGTACAATAATTTGAATATCTCAAATAGGTATGTAACCTGTTAAAGAGCAATAGAACTGCTTAATTTTCTTTAATCTATGTATCAAGGTAACGTCAAGAAAGAAAACTTAGAAAATTCTTATGGGAATATATGGTAAAAGCATAGTAAACTCTCCAATAAAAATAAAAAGCAAGACAAGTGGGCAAGCTGTGACCACCATTTCAAAGACCAAACAGGGTGAACGGCTGCATGATGAATATGTACATTGCCTAGAAGACTGGCGAAAGCATTTAAAAAAAAAAAAAAAAAGTAAAAATAAGGCTAAAGACAGACTTACAGATAGTGTAGTCCAGTCCATGCTCATCTGTGGAAGAATGACTTACAGTAACAACTGACTACCTTTCCAGATTTCCAGACTACACCTACTAGGTGCACCTCCTAAACATTTTCCACAGAATGAATTAAGTCTATAGTTAACTAAGAAAAGCAAGTCCATTATCTTCTCTGGACTACTCAAAAGTTTGCTGTATACAACACACAGGGTTAAATCCCTGAATGATACTTACTATATTAACTGCAAAGCTGCCTCAGAGGTTTTCAAAACACTTCAAGTATTGATGACTCCACAGCCTCCTTACACAGGCTATTTGTTGTGGTTTAAGTCCAGCTAGCAAACAAGCAGCACACAGCCACTTGCTCACTCCCTCCCAGTGGGATAGAGGAGACAATCAGAAGAATAAAAATGAGAAGACTCATGGGTTGAAATAAAGACAGTCTAATAGGTAAAGCAAAAGTTGCCCATGCAAGCAAAGCAAAATAAGGAATTCATTCACTACTTCTCATCAGCAGGCAGGTGTTCAGCCATCTCCAGGAAAGCAGGGCTCCATCACATGGAACGGTTACTTGGGAGGACAAATGCTCTCTCTCCAAACGTCCCCCCTCTTCCTTCTTCTTCTTCCCCCAGCTCTATATGCTGAGCATGACAACATATGCGATGCAATATCCCTTTAGTCAGTCAGTGTCAGCTGTTCCAGCTGTGTCCCCTCCCATCTTCTTGTACACCCCCAGCCCACTCGCTGGTGGGGTGGTGTGAGGAGCAGAAGAGGCGTTGACTCTGTGTAAGCACTACTCAGCAATAATGAAAACATGCCTATGTTACCAACATTGTTTTCAGTACACATCCAAAGCTTAGTGCCATGCTAGCTACTACGAAGAAAATTAACTCTACCTCAGCCAAAATCAGCACACTATTCTAGTGCTTCACTATGCCCTCTGATCTGACCAGTCATTTATTTCTGGTCTCTATTCTCTTCTCTGCAGGAGCTACAAGTAATTATGATGAAAACTTGAAGGCAGGAGTTCTGCTGTAATCTTGTGCTGATTAGGTACATGAAACAATTGGAGCTTGCAGCTGGAACATTGTTACACATCTACATGAATTTTTTTAAAAATACCTTATTATTATAAAAGAGCATATATGTATTTCCTTTGAGGGCAAAAAAAAAAAGCTAGTACTTGCGAAGAAATCTGCAGCTGGGAAGTCAAGTAACGCTTTCCTCCCTTCCCTAAGATGAGGGGGAAGTCATTCATGGAGCTCACCCAGACAAGGCATCAGCTCTCCAGCTTCAAGTAGATTCCTTCCCATTCTTTACTCCACATGAGCAACACATGCAGGTCTGCATGTAAGCACCAATGAGGTGTAATGGAGTAATCAGGCTCATGCCTCAGTGCCACCACCCATCACCTACCTCTCCATTTACCCTAGGTGATAATAATGACTGTTCTCTTTGGACTTCTCTTCCCCTCCTTTAAAGTTGTTTTAAAGCAAAAGGTGGGAATTTGATAGGGGGAAAACCATGCACACAAATGTAAAAACAGAAGTGAACAAACAAAACCTTTTCTCTATTGGCTGCAGGTCTGCTTTTGGAGATTTTTTGCCACAGTCTCCACAGAAGATCCTGTAAGCAACTCCCTTGAAAAATACCTCAATTAATTACATGGCTGTGCTTGTAGTGATATAAATTGCCAACAGAGAGGAGGCAGGAACGATGACTCTTAATTCCCCACCCATCACAGTAAGTTACTGAATGTGTTTGCAAGGAAAAAGATAAACACAGCCCTTTCATATACTCAGGATCTGAGACCCATTTATTTCAGCATTTGCTTGCAGGAAAATCTTTTAACGTACTTCTCTTCATCAATTTTATATTCCAACAAAGACAATGTGCTGCTTTTGCCACAAATGGCTGAGGTCAGTATAGCGTGTGCTGATCAAAGGAGCTAATACCAACAGACAGCAAAAGACAATGTGTCGCTTGGCAAGTTCCCATGACACCAGCATTTGCTTTGTATGGGCATGAAACCAGGCAGTCGCATCTCTTCCGGCTGTGGTTTCTTGTTGCCCAAAACACCATTGGCTTTTTCCTACTGTGCACAGGAGCACTACCACAGAAAAACTGCTTAGCAAAAAAAAAACAAACCAAAAAACGGTTACAGCACATCAACTGCAAGTGACTGTGCAAAAAGAACACCAGTCTCATTTCAACACTTTCTTTTAAGCAACTTCCTATATACACACACGCTGAAAATATTTTTTTCTTCATGCATCCTCAGCCTACTTGTAGGTTTTATTATTTTTAAACCTGCACATCTTTAACTCAAGAAATACTGTCCCAATGTAGCTATTTGAGTAAAATTTTTCACTGTTAAGAATGGTACATTATGACCATTGGGTTTATTACAAAGACCTCAATGTTCAGTTCTTCATGGGAATTAATTATCAGCAGGAGGGAGATGGCAGCCCAACACAAAGTCCAAAAGCTACCAACTCGAGCTAGCAAGTGATCCCAACAAGTTTTTTGGAAGATTTACTGATGCTTTTACAGAAGAAGGTTAATTGAGTAGAAGAAGCAACATACATCTGTCCTGAGCACACATGCACGTTTTCCATGTTGGTGGCTTCATATAAGCGACTTCTGCTACCTCTCAAAGAAAGTAATGTCTATAATATACTAAAATCAGTCAGAAGACAGCAGGATTGGATTGTTATAAAGTTATGGTTTCCATTACCTCCACGATGCCTGTGTACCTCCCAACTAATGTCAGTGTCCCACAGACAATTCCCTGTCTCTCTGTCCCTTATCCCTACTCTCCCCAAATCCATAGGTACCCACCCTTCTTCCACTCACAGGCTACTGGATGAATAGATAAATTCACCTTCAACCAACTGTTCTCAATCTGAATGTTACCTGAAGATTGCAATTTCTCTTTTAAGCTTGAAAAAGACTTTCTGCATGCAAACCCTTTGCAGTTTTCCAGGTATGTCAGGAAAAATTTTGCTCTGTCCCTACTAGAAGGAAGCACCTTATCTCAGGGAGCAATAGCTGAGGTCAGGTTTCCGTGAATACTAGATTATGCTTTTTATTAAATTATTCAGTATTTGAGGCACACAAGCCAGGAAGCCAAGTATGTTCATCTGTACGAGCACTGACAGGTGTAGGAGATGAGCGCTGGGAGAGGAAATATGAAAAGAGTAGGTGAGAAACAACTTAACACCTTCTCTTATGTGTTCTGCAGTGATAAGTAATATAGCATTTGATAGACCTTATCAGTTAGTTTAGCTTGGGCTTGCACAGCAAAAGCTTTCTAAAAACACAACCAAGCAACTTTAGTACTCTGGCACACAGACCTGGAACAGAGCAAAACACCACCTGATCCATCATAAATCCTTCTCTTGACATCCTGTCCTGGCTTTGTGTAGTGCGGAGGCTGCAGGGGCAGCTTCTGCAAGAAGCTGCTACAAGTTTCCCCTTCATCTGGTGGACCCAGCTGGGTCTAGGGCAGAACCACCGCTGGCCAGGGCTGAGACAATTGGTTACAGTGATAATGCCTCTGTGATAACTTATCTGAGAAGAGGAAAACAAAAAATAATTAAAAAAAAAAAAAAAAGAGAGAAGGAG
>JAAGAY010146718.1:0-34871 GCA_011801015.1 Ardeotis arabs | reverse complement strand
AGGCCAGGCTGGATGGGGCTCTGAGCGACCTGATCTAGTGGGGGATGTCCCTGCTCCTTGCAGGGGGGTTGGACTAGATGACCTTTGAAGGTCCCTTCCAACCCTAACCATTCTATGATTCTATGATCTATTAAGTTCACATGAGACCAAAGCAGATTCTTCATATACACCCTGTCACATCTGCGTACCTTCATCATCGCTGAGGATCATACAACTGATTACACTGTACAAATGAAACTACAGACTTGATCTGAAATCATTGCTATAATAATTTTTCCTTTCACTCCGCAGCCACAAGAATTCAGAGCCCTGTCCTTACTGCAGTATATGCAGCATAGCTAAGTGTTCTGCTTGAGGTAACTGATCCTTATATTTGGTAGAGAAAAACAGAATCTTGAACAAGTTCAAATAATTTTTAGTATTTTAGGATTTTTAGGCAATTTTTCTATTATTTTCAGAAAAATATTGGAATTAAGCCAGAACATCCAAATGGGGATACTCATTGCATCTATAGCGTAAGTATTTCATAGCTTTGGCTAAATGGTTTCTTTTGTGACAATTAAACATATAAAAGATGACAAGGTATAAAAGATTAGCATACCAAAGGTGTAGCTCGTGACGTCTCAACACGTGGACGTGGTGCTGTTGAATACATGTAGTTGAACAGTCTGTCAATTTTCCTCATAGGAACGCCTCCACCACGATCACTCATCTGGAACAAGACGGAACATGTAGCATTATACCCCTGAATATATTTTTGTAAAAGACAGCTTCTCTCAAACAATGATCCAGAGAAAGTTCAGGTAAACAGCATATAAAGTTGTCCCTATGAAATTACGGGTTTTTTTAAATACTCATCTCTCAGCTACAGCAATGACCAGAGAGAGAGATGAACTCTTCCCTTTCATCACTTATGCAAACCATTTACATAAAATATTATAGTAAGAAGTATTCTCTCTTGAAAGCAAGAAAATTCTACTTAAAATTGTGCATCACTTTTATCTTGTTCATAACTCAATTTTGTCTCAAGTCAGTGTCTATACCTTTTAGCAACTACCAGGTTACGTGTATTTTTATCTTTATTCCTCAGGCATACTGACAGTTAAATACAACTTCTTAAAACCTATTACTGAAGGAGTAAGTCATAAGAGTTGCTTTACTCTTGTTTAGTTAAACCTATGAAAAAACTAGTGCTTGTAGTTGGTCTTTGAAATCCATCATGGATGTTGTACAGAAAACGAAGTTACTCTGCAAACTGTACTACAGGGAGGTTGAGTTGCATGGAATATACAATGTTTATTTCCCTTTTTTCAGTTGTTTCACACCTGTATAGCTCTATCATTGTCATGTACAAAATACTGATATTACAATTGTATAAAGATGCTGCTTCAGTTTTAGTCATGGTTGCTTGTAAGCAAGGCGAGACATGAGCGTGACAAAAGCACAGAATTCTATTGCAGAGCCTTCAGCGTGACTGTGCAACCTCTTAATGACTTTCCTACTGATGCAGTATGTGAAATTCCATAATGGTCTTGTTACATACTACATTATCACATACAATCTATTGCTGGAACCAGATCACCAGCTGAAGTTAGTAATACACTGCCTATGACAGGCAAAAAACTGTCAAAATAACCTTCAAAATCAAAATAACCTTCAAAATAATTTTAAAAATGGGTACCTTCACCGTTAAATCCTCATTTCCCAACGTGACATGTACATGAATTGGAGGATAAATGCATCGATCAGCATGATGTTCCATGGTGGCTCTCATTGCATTCTGCAATTTTGAAGTACAACTTAAATCCTGTTCTTACCACTTTATACGATATCTTAAACATCAATTTAGGAAAGTTATTTTTATAAATAATCATATACAAAGGTATATGATTCTAGAATACTGGAGGTTTTTTATATTTCTGGTTTATTCAGTACTGGTATTTATATAGATTATTAGAATGCACACACTTCAAATATTTAATTTTTTTAGAACAAACATTTGCATATTTTAATGTACAGTTTTATTTTAGAATTCTTTATAATGCACAGGATATGCAATATGACACAAAGATTATGAAAAATCCAGGATTGAACTGCTTGAGGAAAGCTCTGTAAGACCTGTACACATTACACCAGATTTGAAGATGTCTCAAAAATTCTTTATCTTATTGTCACTTGCTTTATTAATTAGTATCTTTATATATTTCAAGATTTTTTTTGACAGAGCTGTCTACTCAGAAGGTGTCACATGTATTCAGTGGCTAGGCAAAGGAGATGTATCTTCCAAAGCTGTTTATTTTCTATGCAGTTACTGTTTGCCTAAATAGTACAATTTACGTATCTTCCCGCAGTCAAACAGCGAGAGCTCTGCACTTGCAAGAACACATTGCTATCTAGAACTGGTTCAAAAAGTCAAACACACACAATCTCACTAAACAAAGATGTATAAAAGAATTGTGTCATGGTAAGTGCACAGACCTTGAAAAGTTCAAAAACCATGTGATAGAGATGTGATGGCACATACACCACTTGCATGGGCTGTCCTCGTGATTTAGCTGGAGAAAAGAGAGTCTAAATAAATAGCAAACTAGGTATCTTTTATTCATTCCTGCAGTAATTGAAAGTGTATATTTGTATTGTTGAGAGAATTTACAAGAGAAGGAAAATTTGAACAGAAACCTTTTGAAAAATTATATGTTAACCAAAAGTCATACTCAAGATTTTCAACTTCCTGCTCTAGAAATTAATTTTAAAACCCACTGTGGCGTCACTGATTAGGGCATATAATAGTTGCTTTCTAATACCTATGAGGAGGTTATAATGAAGATAGAGTCAGGCTCTTCAGCTGGTGGGAGAACAAGAAATAGTGAGTGTAAGACGAATTAACAGAGGTTCAGACTGGATATAGAGAAAAACTTTTTTCCCATGACAGTTAAGCATTGAAACAGGCTACCCAGAGATGTTGTGTAGTCATCACCCTTGGAGGATTTTGAAGACCAAACTGGAGAAAGCCCTCAGCTACCCAGTCTGATCTCGTAGTTGTCCCTGCTTTGAGCGGCAGGTCAGGCTAGAAACCTCCTGAGGTCCCTCCCAGCCTGAATTATTTTATGATCCTATAATGCACCTAATAGTAACTACAGCACAGCCTATTTTTCGATTCATTTAGAAATTAGCTGATTCTAACAAGAAACCTTAACAAAAATTATATAGACAATTCTGTCTATAAAACTGGTATAGTTTTCAAACTTTTTTCAAATAATAAAGTCTAGAAAATATATCATGGGCACATGTTCATTATGTCAAGAACTAAGGAAGAGTTGCTCATAAAATTCTGCTGACTCTTAAGGTTCTTTCAGTTCAACAAATTAGCAATGTCTCACCAGACTGTGTTAATGATCAGTCTTTATGAGCAGAAGACTAGTTATGTCAAAAGATCTAGAACAAATTATGTACCCAGTAAAAATAAAAGAGGGGGAAAAAAAAAAATCATACTTTGAAATACGTCACGTTTCTGTCCTCAAATTAACCGCTTCCCTCCAGATCCCATGCCTAAGGTTTAAATAACAGTCTCCACTCTCAGTTGTGGGGAAGGAATGTGCATTTGGCCTGGATCAGGTTTAACTCACCTTCACAATTCATTGACCAAAAGGTCACTCCTTTTATAAAAACTGGAACTATTTGTTCTGGCTTCTGGAGCACATACACCATTAAATAACCCCTCCATACAGAGAATTAGCTAGTGTGACTGATAGTTTCCTACAAATATTTTTAATATCATGCTCCAAAGATGGAGAGAGGTAAATCCTTTAACCTAGATACAGAATGACAAGTTTTGTACAGTAGGAAGAAAAGATCTGAAATGTGTAGTCAAGGCCACACTTTCTTTGCCTTTAGCTTCATAGGCCAAGTTACTGTGGTTGAACTTTGGCTTTCACAATTACTTGCAGAAGCAATTTTGATTGCTTGTTTTTGTAGGTCTGTCTAAACTTAGCGTTTAGTAGGTTGAAAAGTACTCTAGTGAGTAGTGTCAGAAAGGCTCTTTAGCATTCAGCAGGACTATGAGGACAACAGCTGACCTCTGAGTACATAACAACACAGTTGTAAACTGTTTTTTCAAGTCACAGCCAATAGGGTCAAATAATTTTTACCACAACTTAAGTGTACTATATCTAATTACAACTAAAATAAAATTATAGCTGAAGAAGCAATAGAAATTAGAATGAAATGTTTAGTATAAATCTCAAAAGTGTCACAAGAAATGTAGACGGTGAGATGCAAGAGTCAGTGTAGGGTGAAGACATACAAGAAACCTTAGGGAGGGAAGGAGGCTGCTAAAATCTGTAATATCAACAGCTGTAGCATCAAAAACTTTTCTACTGATTTCAGTTTTCTAATTAAAGGGAAGAATATGGAAACCCTTCTGCTTCAAAAAACAACAATAAAAAATCCCCCCCAAACTACGACAGTACATGTAGAGAACACGTTAACTATATGAAAAGTGGAAGGAGAACATTTCACCACCAGCTACTTTAGAAGAAGCCATCAATACATTCTTGAGCGCCTCATCCCATATTCACTTACCATTCAGCTCTTCAAGGATGAGTTCTGGAGAGCTCATGTAATATAAATCACAAAGTCTCTTGGCACTTTCATAGCCATCTATAATAAAAACACAGAACATTATATTTCCCCCTACACTTTTTTTTTCTCCTTTACAGTCTGCAAAAAAGAAAAACAAAAATTGAAAACACTCTGTGCTATCAGGGAGATTTTGTATTTTGTAATGAAAAAATGGGTTTATTGGGAAAAGTGACAAAACTGTATTACACGTTAAATGAAACTTCTGCTCCACAAAACAGTATATGCATATCAAGAAGTGTATTGGCTCACAGTATAGACATTCAGTTAAGTTTTCAGATTTCTTGTTCTTATCTGATGAATTTACCTCTAATAACTTCAACAACATTACAGCTAGGATCAATGCTTCCAATATGTTTTGGATGAGCTGGATTAATTTTCCCACCAAACAGTAAAGCTGCCAAAAAAGAAAATATTATTTAATACACAATATAATTTTATAATTTTAGTGTCTTCCATTTTGTTAATTAGAAATCTACAGGTAATCTGTAATGCCAATCTTCAGCATACCTGAAAGCCTACCGCTAATAAATATTTTGAGAGTTGTATTAAGAATGAGTTTATAAATAGCAAGGCAAATAGCGTACTCCTAAGAAGCATTTGAGTACATATTAAGCACTTAAAAATGAAAGGAAAATATACTGATAGAGTACAGGTATCATTTCCCCTCCTTTCAACAATGGCACTTACAGTGTTGATTAAGGAGCATTCTAATTGAAATGCGACTCATGTAGAAACGGTCTAAAAAATACTGCACATTCTGTGAGGTCACTGGATCAATGCCAAAGCTTTCCTTGTACTCTATTACTCCTTGAGCCATCGTAGGAATTACATCATTGTGTCGATTCCGGATTTTTATCACAGTATCTGTAAAACTAAAATTAGTATATTGTTAGTATTTCACTTTCAAGTGAATTTAATACTCTGGCAAACAGAGCATCTAACTACAAAAACGAAGACCATTATTGTACAGAAATATCACAGGTCTGCCTACAGCAGTAAGACGACAGATCAGTCTTTCTAGCATATTTCAAGTGACTAGCATTGAAACAACCAATAATCAATCATTCTTGATTATTCAAAAAATTATTATTTATTTATTATCTTGATTACTGTCAAGAAAAAGAGAAAACTGTGCCAACCATTTTCATGCAGATCATCCCGTGCCTGTCAAACGGCAGTTAAGGTCAGCCAACAATGACCAAACCTACTCTACAGGTGAAAAGTTCCATATGTCAGATCCAACGTTACCAGTAAGGAACTGGTAAACATTTGGTCAAGTTTGACATATTCACAGCTTCTTCAGTGTAACAAAAAAGGTCCCTGACCAGAATGATATGGCATAAAAGTGCTTTTTTTAATGTTTTACTGTACCCTCCTTTGGGGACAAGGGATGACGTTACTGCAATTCTTACATAAAGATTTGAGATAGCTGTAATTTCCTTAAGCTGTCATTTTATTGCCAGTCCTTCTACACAATATTAACATAGTATTAACATATGTGACAGCAAATCCGTACCTATGAACAGCCCCCGAATCTTCCGAGCTTTTGTCCTTAAAGTCAAGAATCTCCTGAAGACTTTGGACATACCTTTAAACAAAAGAAATATGACAAAGACCAATTCTAATATGTCTCCCCAGATCCCTTTGGTTAGCATTTTACGTTGCTTGTTTCTGAATCATTATATTTGATATATCCCATTGAACTATCCCTTGTGAATTTTGTTAGATCTTTTTGAATTGATTAATGATGTTTTCTTCCAAAATTTCCAGAGCAATGAATCTCACAATTTAATTAGAAGGCATAAAAGATCTTCCTTGTGCTTTAAACCCAGTAGGTGATCACTTATTTGCAGCCCCAGCTAGTTCCTGTTATTAGAAAATCTTCCCAGCTTGTTAATGATTTAAGTATTTCTGCCATCTCTTTCCTTAGATGTGTACTTTCCAAGCTGAAGAACTCTATTCAGTTTCTCCTCACGCAGAAATTGTTCCAACCCTCTGATTATCCCTCTTGGTCTTTTCTGTTCAGGATGGAGTGACTAAAACTGCATGCAATTCAGAGGAGTAACGGGCTAACACAGTGGTACGATTATATTCCTCCCCATTTGTTACTTAGTTCATAACACTATTTGCCTTCTTGCCCATCAACTGACATATTCAGAAAAATACCCCCAGTAGCATAAAAAATTCTTTTTCCATTGTTAGCAAGCAAGCATACAGGGGGAGGAGGTTCCACTCGGTGCTCTACTTTGCAATTGTCCAAGGGGAATTCATTTCCCATTTGATCAATGTAATTTAGTATCATGAGAATTTAAGCATTCGCGTTTCATTAACAGCCTTCATCTTCATTGATAGCTCTTTTTATATTCAGTCATCTAATCAATCTCACTTATTCACTGGCAGATTTTCCGTTCTCTTAACTTTAAAAGCCTTTCCAGATAGCCATGTGCCTTCAGCAGTTGCCAAGCAATCTCTTTGTTTTGCCTTCATCATTCATTTGCTTATGTATAAGTTCCTTCCTTGAAAGCAAATTTTACTTTTCAAAGGATGTCTTTTTTATTTTAACAGCCTTGTATTCTTTCTGTTCTTTTAAATATTTTGGCTTTGGGAGCATCCTATTGCTCCTTCTTCATATTTTCTACACCTTTACTCTCAATCTGCAATAACCTGTCTTTTAAATGACTTCTACTATGTTTTGCAAGCATTTTGTGCATCAGGCTGCTTCTGTTGGTTTCTTCAACTCGCTTCTTCATTTTAGGTAAGTCCTCTATTAAACATTGTTCTAATGGATTTTTGTTTTTATTGAATTCTCACACGTGACTATCTGCAACACTTAATTATTTTTAATTCCCTTCTGGGTTCTCTATTTGCTCCTAAGGTTTTATTCCATTTCTGCAAACTTAGTTTCTGATTTATGTCACATTGGGATATTTATTCAGTCTAAATAAGTTATGTTCGTGTAACAAGCACATGAAATGTTCCTTTTGTGTACCTGCAGAAGGTCACCCTTAACGGTACGAAATGATGCTGTTCTTACCAGCTCTGCACCAGCTGAACTGAAGGTGTTCTTAGGAGGTTGTCTGGAAGCAGGCTTATTTCCTTCATTATGTTTGCCAATCTCACAGGCAACTCTTGTCGCAGAAACATAAATGAAGTCTTTTCACAAGCATTTTCAGATCCTAGGACCAAAATAAATATACGACAGCATCAGAATAAAGTCAGTACTTACGGTAGAGAACTACACAAACTTTTACTTTCTTGCATAACAGATCTGTGGTTTGGTTTTAAAGTTGCCTCGGCCAGTCTGGTAAGCCAATGTTTCTTTCACGACTACAGCCCACTTACTTACATTTCAAAACGTAACCGCATATTGAAACCTACCAGCCCTGCTGCGATAACAAGAATCTTCAATATAAAAAGAGTAACCGGTGCAACAGTTGCAGACCCATAATATTCAACTTTAAGAAACGCTTCTATCCATGTAAATGGTTTGTTTTATTTGCAGCAAACATTGACTGTAACTAGCACTGATCAAACAGTATGTCATTCTGAGCATGTCAGAGAGGCAAGTAAAACCAGCACAGGAATCCTTCCCTATTTCCTTCCCTATTTCTGGGAAGGATGCTTGAGAAAGTAACATGATCCCATACACCCTGCTTGATCACTGCTCTTACTGAATTACCGTAACTCTTATTGGAACACTTTCAGAAAATAAATTCTGTAATATTTATCTGATTTTCAGTTAGATCTGTTGTAGTTTAAATTCACTAGAGGAGCAGAAGACAGATGAATGAATTCACAGGAATACTGAGAGAGAAATTAAAGTAGGACAGCTACTGTGCTTAGTCATTACGATAGTAGTTCTCCCATACATTTACTTTTAATTTTTTTTACATTTTTAAAAGCTAGAAGCTGAATTACTGCACCTATTGAAAACTGACCTGTCCTTTTATAAGGACTGGTGTAATCTGTGTGGGTGGCAATTAAATGTGGTTATTAAGATCAAGACCTAAATTTACTCCTACAACACTTGTTTTTGTAGGTGAGAAAGGAGGGTGCAGAGTGAAGAAGAGGCTAAGAAATGCTGTACTTTATTCTCAGCCAGACTTCTTTCTAGACTTCAAGAATGTCATGTAAACAGCATCTGAACTTAGTAACCTGTTCATCTGCTGCAGTGAAGTACATAGCTCAGGTCTGGTGTTTCACAACAGGTAACTCTTAAAAAATAACTGCTCAGTTTCTGCTCAGTTCACTCCTTCCATTTGGCAAGGAAGAGTTGGGGAATAAGATTAAAGGAAGAAACATGGAAAAAGAGGAAGCTGGGAGTGTCTTAAAACAGGAAAAATCTTCCCCAGATTGAAACAGACTAGTTTAGCTTAATGCATCCAGACTCAGATATGTCACTGATGATAGAATGTCAGTTAATTTAATAAAAAAGTGAATAGCTTACAATAAATTCCTCCCCAGTGAGACTTACCAGTAGTACGCATTGTCTATATATGACCTCTGCCCAAAAACCTTTCATTCTTCTCCCTAGTCAGATTGCATTTCAGGCATGACTTACTGGCCTTTCCCTTTTCTTAAGTAAAATTCCATGAACAAGTCAGATTGAAGGTATTAGAACATAATCTTCAAATGCCTCATATAGTCAGCAAATGACATTCCACAAATCTGTTTTTGTATTTGGAGGCCGTATCTTTGCAGTCCTGGGTGATGGACATATGGAAGACAACTTAGGGTAAGGAAGATTTCAGTGAATGGGCAAATGACTGTTTCCCTGTGCAGCTGAGGTCTATCTGTGCAAAGAACGGCTAAGACTCCTACAGAAAATACTGCACATGCTTATAACCCAAGATACGACTGATGCGATCCAGACCTAAATTTGCTTATGGACTATTTCATTTGCTACACTGAAACCTGGAGGAACTAGAAGCAGACCTTTTGTTGTTGTTTAAGTTAGCATTACCAGATTTTATTATTTCCTCTTTGACTGCTCTCACGCTAGCAAAAGGAGCCAAAATATCCCCAATGAAAACACCATCAGATGATAATGGCTACAGAATGTCTTACAGACAAATAGTGTCTCAGCATTGCACTCTATTTTTGGCTTTGTTATTAGTTTTTACTACCTTTTATTAAATTCTTAAGCAAAAAGAGAGAAAAAAAAATTCAAAATGTTTTCAAGATTACCTTATGTTCAGGTACCAACAGCAGAAAAAGTAGCCTAACATTTGACTGTGCCTTGAAAGTAAACACTGATGTTAAGGTAAGCATTGTTTTATTGGTATTTTAGTGGTAAAATAATACAGGTCAAAGCAAACTCTGAATTGCAAGACTCTTTGGTAGCAACAGAATATATGGTGGAGTTCCTGTACAAATCAGGAGCTGTAAATACTGGGTATATTTTATTGCAATAGGTGGACGAAATGACAGCGGACAGTTAAGAGAACCTTTTCTTTGTAAGTCTTCCTACTTATACAAAGCCTGGGGTTCTAGAATTAGTTCTCAGTTATGTTTTATGTAGAAAAATGTAAAAAGCAATACAACTATTAACTAGTTAAATGTTTATATACAACATTTATGTAAACATTTGTGCACATGAGAGCACCTTGAGTACAGAAATAGGAAGTATTACAGTATGGCTCCATCCCCAGGCTTTCCGAAGGTTTCTTACAAGACCTTTCTCTGGGTAGTCTTTGCTTTGAAGCTGAGCAGAGCAGAGCAATTCCTGTGATCCCTTTTGTTTCCAAGCAGTCAGTCAAACCAGGGAGCATTACGAGTGGTTTTAATGCTGAGTGTAAGACTGAGAATCCCGTTACTCATTTTCAAGGCTAGATTCCCGGTCTTTCAGGCTGGCTCTTGGCGTGTGCGTCCTGCTCCTTCTCTCACACATCTTCTAACACAGCAGCATTCGGGCGAGGTGTGTTTGCAGGGCACAGACATGTGACCGAGGAGAGGTGATGACTGTTTCTGGTCTTGTGTATACCTTAAGAGGCTGCATGCCAATGGCTTGCAAAAAGCCGTAACAAATCTCACCTTTCTGAGTCACTGTACTAACAGCACCGGTTATCGTAACTGAACCCACCCTCTCCCCAACGCTGCAGGTTTTGCAGAGAACAAACACACAAGAAACCAAGCTACTTTTGTAATGCCAAAAAGTGGAGTTTCCAGCTGAATTTCAACCTTGCCACGGTTCCAGCCTCGGGGGAAGGAGCCAGCTGGGCTCCCTTCTCCCAGAAGGAAGCAGAGCCCTTTTTTCCCCAAAAGCCCAGCGCTGAGAAGCGACCGCAGGGGAGCTCCGCGCCAGAGCCGCCCCGCCCCGCTCCTCACCGGCACCTGCGGCAGCGCGGCGGGCACGGCCCAGGACGGGGGGCGGCCTGGCGGGGACTCACCGAAGTCCAGGAACTGCTTCATGGAGAGCGGCGAGGGGGAGAAGCGGGAGTAGAAGTCCACCTGCTGCGGGATGCTGCCCGGGGAGGCGCAGCGCAGCAGGGCGCGCAGCAGCCTCATGGCGCGGCTCTCGGCCCCCTCAGCTCGGCTCAGCCCGGCCCGGCCGCCATTTCCCGCCACGCCAGCTCCCCCGGCCCAGGCCCAGGCCGTGGCCTCCTCCGCCGCGCGGCCGGGAGGTGGTGCCCGACGGGGTGGGTGTCTCCTCCCGGCCCAGCCCCACGCAGCGGCGACGGGGCGGAGGAGAGGGCGGCTCCGAGCGAGCAGGGCGGGGGTGCTCCCGGAGCAGCCTGGCCCACAGGGGCAAGGTCGCAGCCCCTGAGACGGCGGCTCCCCCGCCCCTGTGCCTCGGCCGTCTGCGAGAGAAGGCGGCGCTCGCTTCCCGGAGGAGTCCACCTCGGACAGGTACAGGGGTGTTACTCGCGGAGGCGGGGGCCGCCGCCTTCCCCGCGAAGGGCTGCGGGGTGCTCGGCAGCCCCCGGGGCGAGAAGCCGCAAGGGAACCGGGAGCAGCGGCCCCCCGGGAGAAGGACGGTGGATGCGAGGGCGTGGGCGGCGGTGGCCGGGACCGCGGAGGCCCTGCGCGCTGCCGTAGCGAGGCCGCGGAGGCGTTGTCTGAGGGGCTGGCCCGTTCGGTGAACGGGGAGGGAGGGGACGGGGAGGCGGGCGGCACGGCGCTCAGCCGTGCTGCCGCTTCCCCTCGCCGCGGTCTGGGCCCGGCGGGCTGTGGGGCGCGTCGGCGGCAGCGGGGACTCGGCGCCCGGCGTCGGTGACCCGCGGGGCTGAAACAGGAGGAAACCCACGGATCACCGGCTTTATTCGCACCGCTGCCGGCCGGCGTGAGGGCAGAGCCCCAGCGCGGGGTCTAAACGGTGGTTTAACCGCCGTGTGTCTTCCCACTCGTGCACCCAGCGTCTGCTTCGCTGCCCGACGGCGTGGGAGGGGGCACTGCGGCCTCTGCCAGCCCTTCGCGCCCTGCCCTGTGCCACAGCGTCCAAATGAGAAAAACGAGGGGAGAGACGACTTCTGTTTCAGCAACCAGGGCAAAAAAAAACCCAAAATAGGAAAAATAGGGCATCTGTCTTTACAGATATCCTCCCCGCCGGTCAGCAGCGAACACAATACATGTCTTTATTGGTTAAAAAGTACTTGGACCGTATGTGGCACTAAGTCACTTTACCGGCTGTTAGGATACTAATGCACCATGTGAGGTACTAGACAATGGTATTTAATAGTTACTTGTCCTACTCGGGTAGAAATATCCAGAATGCTAACTAAAAAGGCAGTGAAGAGTGATTATAAGCATTCCTGATAAACTTACTGCAGTGTAGATGTTTGTCCTGGTTCTGGCTAGGACAGAGTTAATTTTCACCTGAGCTGGAAGGGGAGCTGGAGTGTGGCACCGGTGGCTGGGGACACAGCTGCGATAGGTTACTAATGAGCCAGCAGCTGGGACAGTTTGCCCAAATTAGCCAAAAGACCAACCCATGTGAGCCCATGCTCAGTATAAAAAGCGTGGATGGTGCTGAGGGGCAGGTTTTGCTACTTGAGCGGGAGCTGGGCTTCAAGATCCACCATAAGATATTGTACTGTAAATTGCATGCTTAAGTTTATTCTGTTATTGGTTTGGTTTTCCATCTCTGTTTTCTTTCCCTCTGTTGTTCTCTTAAACCATTTTTTATCTCAGCCCATGAGTTTTGCCTTCCTTTCTTTTGTGAATCTTCTCCCCATCCCCCTGGGGGGGTGTGAGTGAGTGAGCGACTGTGTGTTATTTTAGCTGCTGAGTGGGGTTAAACCACAACAATATTGAATCCTGTAATTCAAAATTGTATACAATACTGTACAATAGAGGATCTGGCTCTACATAATTTGCTTCTTCTATTGTGGATGTTTGTATTTGCACCATAAATTTATCTTATTCAGTCAGCTCTTAAATATTGCTTGGTTTCCTTTAAACATGTCACTTTTCCATGACCTGATAGCAGGAATGGATATCCAATGGCTTCCATTGGAGTGGAAATCTGTCACATTAATCTGTTCATAGATTCATCTATATTATCAATCACATTATCACGTTAATTTGTTCAGTGCTTTGTTGGATTGCTTGGAGCCTCCCATTAAAGAGATGAAGGGATTGTAACGAATAATTAAGGACTTTTTTTTGTATGTTGCATTGAAATACAGAAAACATTGATTCAGTCTGCCTTCAGAGGCAATTTTCTGAGCAGTAACTACACCAATAACATGTAAGAATGAAGCAGTAGTTCAGGATTAGACTGCTTCCTCTGGTTTGTAATCAGACTGTACCTCCATTTTGTGCCGAAAAATGAATGGCTTGTTCTGTTCTGGCGGGGGAGCGGTGGCTAATGGGGCGAACTAACAGCTTGTTTGTCTCTGGAAGTCTTCTACAAATAGAGGTTACTGACAGTTTTTGCTTTATTGCTGCTTGTAGGCCACCCCCAGAAGCACCAAACAGTAGCTCCTACTACTCAAGTTTGTAATAGTTTGGGACTCCTACTTATGAATTGCTGTGCTTAAAACCATTTTATAATGGCCTCTCAGTTGTGAGTCAGCACTAGCTTAAAGCAGCGTCTAGAAGCAGTAAGTTGGGTACTTGTAGGTTGTTGCAATTTCTTATGATGGACCTGGACTGGCTTCATCTTCTGTGCCTGTACGTTACTGTCTTGATGCCTGATGTTTCAACTTACAGGCATGCCTTAAAAACTGGCGTACTGCCTACAGTTATATTTGGACAGCAGTCCCCAGGCAGATGTTGCAGAGGCTGTCAGAGGCTAAGTAAATCGTTGGGCTTTGTAAGCCAGAGTTCATTCTCAGTAATGTAAACAGTGAGCACTTTTCTCAGGGATAATCACACAGGATGAGCAGTCACAGAAGTAACTGTGGATAAAGAATTGTGGATAGTTTTTTAAATGCTGTATTCAGAGCAGAACAAACCCTCTCTGTTTACCCAAAGGTGTTTACTTGGTCTTGTTTAAACTGCTGATCAGATACTGATCCACGTGTCCTGGTTTTTGGCAGGGATGGAGTTAATTTTCCTCTCAGTAAGCCAGTGTGTTTTGGATTTTGTGTGTGAAGAATGTTGATAAAAACACCCTGATGATACCAGTTAATGAGACCAAGGACACTGTCCTGCTTTCCCAGCCTTGCTAATGTGCAGGTGCAGGAAGCTGGGAGCGATACAGACAGAATAATTGACCCAGACTGGCCAAAGAGAGTATTCCATGCCATAGTGGGAATTGGCCAGGGTGGGTATCTGCCTTCCTGGCATCCATCTCTCTCATTCACTGGCATCGTTCCCTCTACCTTGCTGGCCCTCTTTTTCACTCCTTTGCTTGCTGCTCAGTTTTGTTTCCGTGATCGCTGCTCGGGATGGGCTGTACCGGTTGTTCAGACATCGGGTGGCAAGAAATTGTATATTGTTCATTTTGTATATTTTAGAATCCTTATATTCTGTTATTATTGTTGTTTTCCTTTGCTGTTCTAGTAAACTGTCTTCATCTCAACCCACAAGTTTTCCTTTCTTCCCATTTCTCTCCCCCATTCCCGCTGGGGAGAGTGGAGGATGAGCGAGAAACTGTGTGGTGACTAGGGATAAACCACACCACCATGTAAACATGTTCTGTTAAAATATTGGGGAATATTTTGAATTCTCTTTCTCTCTTCCTCCCCTACCCAGCCCCATCCCTTTTTAAAACCTGTTTCTCTCGTTGATGATCATCTGGGGGCTTACTCTGATCTGATCCAGTGTGACGCTATCTATCTGGAGTTCTGATGTGCCAATTTCTGTAAATTCTTACATAAACCCGAAAGGAGAAATGTATTATTTTTGACATTTGGTATTTTTCTACTCTTATTCCTGAGATTATAATACATCTGGATTGTTAATTTAAATGGGACGGAACAAAGCAGATTTCAAGATAATTAAAACCACAGCATTTCGTTTTAACCTAAGCAATTACATTTTGGGTGGAGTGTTGGTTTTGGTTTTTGGTTTTTGTTTGTTTGTTTGTTTTTTAATTTAAAGTTTAATAAGATAATTGGAAGCATAGCATTCTTGCAGGGTGTTCCATAGAAAGACTTTTCGGTTTGTTAAGGGGATACTGTAAATAACCCTGTACTGGAAGTCAGTGTTCTTGCTTGCTGCATGTACTGCTGCTTTTTAGCTTTTGTCCAAAATAGGTGCATCATAGATTAAGAAAAAAACTTAAGCTGCCAGGTACAGATATCCATATAATCTTTCTTTTCTTTCAGTGGTTTATGTGCTTTGCTGTGATGCCTGCACGGTCATCTGGTCCATCTATGCATGTCTCTTTTTGGCTTGTGTACTTACTCTGCACAAAAACTTGTTGTTCTTAGGTTTTTGTCAGTAAGTTCAGCTGCTTTTGCTATGATAGAAAATTCTTAGGGTTGGATTGGTTTGATGCGGCTTTGGTGTCTCTTTTTTTTTTTTTACCAATAGAAAAACCCACCATAAAAATGGCAACAAAGTTGGCCAAAAATATGGAGTGGCTTCTGTATGGGTTATCAAATTGTAGATTCAAGAATATACAAATGGGTTTGTTTATTTTTATCCAATGTATACCTAAACTTTGGAGTTTGTGAATTTTTGCCACGTACAACTTTGTGACTCAAGATCAGAAGGCGGCTGGGGAAAGTTTATGATTATCATACACAGCTTTTTCTTCCATAGGAAAAATATACTATATAGCCAGTGAAGTTGAGCACTAACTTTTTGTGGGAACAAGAGCAGTGTATCGCCATCACGCCACTTAACTATTGGCCATTGTCAGAGGTGGGATGCTGATTCAGGTAGATCTGTGCTGTAGTCCAGGGTGGCTATTTTTATGTTGTTCCTCCTTGCTAGGCCAGAATCAATCACAGGCTGACTCATAAGCTGGCTGGCAGCGATACGCATCCCAGCTCTGTAATGTTAACTGCTGGTCCGCTCCACTTCAAGAAACCAAGTAATATCCCAAACCCAAGCAAATACATGTATTTAATCAACTTAGCAGTTGTGTTATTTCATATGCTCCTGGCAAAAGTATTTTACTTTCCTATCCCTTCCTCCTCATCCCCTGAAGACACTTGAGAGTGGGAGGTAAGAGGAAATAGAGAGGTAGTGCTGTGTATCGATGGCAAGGGCACCTCTGCTTGATTAAAAACCTCAGCTCTCTGCCTGTGTCTTATAGGATCTGTGAGGCAGGTACGGCTCTGAAAAGGTGCTGCTTGCCAAACAACATTTTGCAGAGCTAGAAAATGGAGGAAAGGGGTCTGTCTTAGAGTATGGGAAAACACAACCCACAGGTCGCCCACCCCTGTGCAGTGACAGTATCACAGCCTGGCTGGGGATTAAGGCTGATTTCTCTGGCGGTTTCTCAGGGTAAGGAGTCGCTGTGGTTTTTTTTTTTTTCTCACAAGGAGCACGGTTAGGATTCCAGCAAGGCTTATGAGGTTATAAAAGGTATATAGTACTAATTATGAATCCATAGCCTGGGAAGACAAATGGATGTTTAGAGATGCCTGAGGACTGGGATAAAAACTGAAGCAACTGCTTGCACAGCCACCATAGGGAAATACACTGCCCGCATTCTTCTTGTCGCACACACGGGTGTGTTGTCTGGCAAGCCAGCTGAAGCGTGTCCATGTGCCTCCTCTGGCTCAGAGCACTGCCTACAGGTGCCTGGTTGTTTCATCACCGTTTGTTCTCCTGCGTTTTGCAAACCAGCTAACTAACTGCTGACACTCTCACCTACTCTGTGCTAGGAGAAGTTATTTCAGTTGTTTGTACATAAGCAGCTTTGTGGTTTTGTGTTGAGGTTTTTGTATGGGTTTTGTTGGTTGGTGTGTGTGTTCTATGTTTTGGGGTTTTTGTTTGTTTGTTTGTTTGTTTTAAGTTAAGACGTGCTGCTGCAGTGATGGTTAGCATTGTAACATGGGTGCTGGGAACGGGGACTGGAGTTCAGTGCTGCTTGCAAAAGCTTCTCTTCACCTTATGTGACAGTTCCCGACATCTGCATCCAAGCACCAGTTATGTCTCTTCTTCCACATATAACTGCTGGACAGATGGTTACTGAAGCTATGCTGTGATGGTCTCATACTAAAAGCTTCTCGCATGTCTCCTGTGCTATGACAGTTATGTACCTTAGACTATAGACTATATAGTGCGTGTATATAATATACACGCATACTAGACAGAGAGACTCTATATATATATATATATATAGCAAATATAGTGGGTTTTTATATATGCATATGTATACATCTGTACTATACACATACACTATTACTGTACTGTGTATATAGTATATACTACATCTAGTACTGTATGTGTACACTATATATGAGCATATATAAAACCTAATATAGTATATTTGTACTACCAGCTACTTAACTGTTCTCCCAGTCCATATTTTGTCTTGTTGTGGACAAATGTTTGTGGGTGTAGTTATGTAAATGAGAATAATTGTTTAATCAAAGCAGGGTGAGCCTGCATCTTTGACGTGCCCTGAAAGATCTAGCACCATCTTCTGGTTCTAGTCCGAGAAGGTTCTTGGCTGCAATAACAAACACTGGTCTAGTCTGTATTCAGCTAACCCCTATCTTCAGGCTGTGTTGCTTTCCTTTCAGCAAAGGAAAGGAGCCTGTGAGGATTAACATCTTAAAAATGGAGACAAACTGCAAGTTCTCTATTTTTTTTTTTTTTTTTTCCTCTCTGCATCTTTTTGGCTTTTCTGGGTTGGTTGGTGGTTTTTTGTTTTGGTTTTTTTTTTTGGAGTCAAAGCTGTACCCTACAATCATATAACTGACTGTCAGTATCAAACTTCCGCTGCTAAATGCAGATAGGTATGTGAAGTCCTTGACTGATTTTGGGAGGTGCATCCATCTCTCCTAGTTACAGAAACACCTGTCTTGCAGGGGAACTTCTAGAAGCCTGCTTGCACTGAAGGTACCCTGGGCAGCATGAGTGAGGTTCAGAGGGAGAGGGCAGCTCTGCCTCACTGGAGCTGACACTTGGTGCTTTGCCAGACTCCATGCTTGACTCTTACCAAAGCTGGAAACTGCAGCAAGGAGCAGAGAGCCTGCAAAGTGAGAGACTGTGTGTTATCTCCTGCAGCTGCCTTATCTGCCCCTTTGTCCTAACGCTCAGTGCCCTCTACCCTGCAGTGTTGAGAATGAGACAGTTTGTTAAAGCCTGCAACTTTCAGCTTGCTCTTCCAATGAACTTGGCTATGGCTACCTCAACTGATTATTATAAGAAATCACTATTACCAAAACAAAGTGTAATTAAAAAAAAAATTTATTTCACACTTCTATACAAATATCCACAGGTAATTTCTAATCATGGAATGGTGTAGCATTGCTACCTGGTATAAAAATGTTTGAGATAAAAGTATACCAGTGACATGACTTATTTTTCAAGAACTTTCAGTTTAACACCGTTAAGACATTCATGTTCTTAGGTGAGGGCCACAGTCTGCTTTTAAATCCAAGGCTATTTGTCAAGCTGCTTAGCCCCTGATTAGGCTGGTTTCTAATGCTGCTGAACCTTTCAGCAAATAAGCTAGAATTTTAAAAGCTCAAAAACTGGGTAACAGCTAAATACATGTGTAAGTGTTCATAAAATCAGGGTCACAACATACTGAGATTATTTAGTGGGAGGAAGAG
This sequence comes from Ardeotis arabs, assembly GCA_011801015.1. NCBI lineage: Eukaryota > Metazoa > Chordata > Aves > Otidiformes > Otididae > Ardeotis > Ardeotis arabs. The sequence goes on along the minus strand of JAAGAY010146718.1, from coordinate 16,101 downwards.
GAGTCTATTAAATTAATGCACTTTCTATAATAATAACTTTTTAGACAACCACACCTTCCAAGAAGGTATGTTCAAAGTCAGTAGTAAAACTAAGACACTTGACAACTGACCTCCTAGCAGGTTTTTACCCTGTGAGGGGAAAAAGTACCAAGAGGTTTTTGCATAGTTCAAATTAGCAATTAACATGCATACTTTTTAAGCAGAATTTCGTTTCACATGGAATAAACAATTGTGAACTAAATCTTCATTCTTAAATAGTACCAATGCTTTAGAACATGGGTAAAAAAGTAAACTCTTTAAATAGTTTTAGCAGTTATGTTACAATAACTAGATTACTGAGAAACACAACTGTGGTTCTGCTTTTATCAATATTCAGGTATTCAAGACGATTCAGTAGTGTCAACGCGGATCAACTCAGATCCCCATAGTTAAAGTAAGTTAGGCATTCATAGCCTCCTTCAAGTGCTGTATAACAGTTGCAGTAGTCAATGCCTTTTGCTAAACAGGAAGTCTCCACGAAGCTGGACAGCTGTTTCCAGAGAACCTCTCACTTTCTTGTAGTAAGTATAAAACTGTGTCTAAAAGGCCTACTTCTGTTTGGTGTCCAAATCAAATAATCTGAAGTAATATACAAATCATCTCACAAGACCTGGTAATTCCTATTACATGAAGTTACAAGTTATCAGGAAAAAAAACAACCCATACACATAACTGGAATAAATATTTACATTTTTAGAAAGCATTGGCACCTTCAGTGACTTATTAAAATGCAGTGAAAGCCTCAGGTCTCATAATCTGAAGTTCAGAAACAGTGGATTTGAAAGTTTAGTTAAGTCTTTGGCCTAACAGTTAGTCAAAGACAATGATTTATAACAAAAATAAATACAAAAATGACTAAAATATATATATATATACACATAAAAAGTACATCTGATATTCAAGCCTCTTTAAAAAAAAAAAACACCTGTGTTTGTTTGTTGTAAGCAAGAATAATGCAATCTGATCTTAAGAAAAAAAAAAAATTGAGCAACATGACCTATTGCACATGTAATTTAAGATGATGCTTTTTTGTTAAGCCCTAACTACTGTAGCAGGCAAAGCTTATGACTAAAGGAGATTTGCAGGTCTTCAGATTATACTTGAACAAAGTGTGTTAAGGCCCCTGTGTTCTTATAATGGACTATGCATCGAGGGAAGGATAGAGAACCTGTCTTGACTTTAACCATGCATTCCTTGCACACCTAGGAAGAAGGTTAGGATCAGAGGAAAAAGTCTGCTGTAGTGGTTTTGCATATTTTGCAGAAAAGACCCTAAATCAACACATTATCTTTAGTGAGTTAGATTTGAAGGGGGAAGAGGCAGCCTGGAAATTAAATAATGCAAATAAAGTCTGTTGAAGCAATTTTAACTGTGCAAATAAAAGCCTCAATATAAGTAGTGATATCTACAGTCAAACGGTGAATGTCCATAGTGTTCATAGGTCTAGCTCCATCAGTATTCCATTAATGAAAACATTAACCTGTATCTGAACTTTGTGCATGAAAATAGTTTTTCTCTAAGAATAACTCTCATTTTCATTCCATTTTGTGAACCACTGTTTTGTCTCGAGGTCTTTGTATTTCCCATCTTTGATCTGTCGCTCTTCTTTTCGAATTCTTACAGCGTGATATCGGGGGACACTGTCTTCGTACCTAGAACGCTGGAAGAACCCACACTGGGGCAGAGAAGAAAAAGAACAGTTTTGGTTTAAGTTGCTGCCGAAGTACGACCATTATAGAGGCAATAAATTCTTCCTTTGCACAGATATACAGGTAGGACAACTGAAAATAAAAAGATGTAGGCCAAAAACATAGCGTATGTAGCTGTAAAAATGTGAGCCAGCAGGTCTACATTAGTTATTCCAGCAGCAGTTGAAGGCAAACAGCATAGCCTGACACTCCAGTAATCTAATACCCTAAAAATATCCCCTCTTCTAACTTTCTAAATTTGTTTTATAAGTCTTCTTTATAAAGCTATTTGCTTGCATAACGAGAGACTTCAATGCTATGCAACGTAGATACAGTTCAGGAAAGCTTGCTTTTCCTGAATCAAAGGTACTTCGGTATCTTCCTGCATGGTGACAGGATTTGCCTTTAAAAACCTACATAAGATTTCCAGGGCCCTCAAGAAAAGTTACACTGGGGCCTTGTTTTTCAAAGTGCCATCTAAACTATAGTCACCTGCACTAACTACACCTATGTAGTGCTACACCACCAGTCCTGCTTAGTTTGCCATAGGATAAAAAACAGACATACCTTGAAAATTTTGTCATGTGCCACAACACAAGTCTCCCTAGATGAAATCTAGTACAGCTTATTTGTGCCCTGCAATTTTCTTATTCAAAGGCACTGTAAAAGCTGATTTTAACTATTGAGGAATGGACTGAGATTAATTTTTAAAACAAAATGGAGTTATGGTCACAGTGTCAAATGAGATTGATAGGCACTCAACTTTACAAACCTATGGGTCACTGATGTCAAGATTAAGGTTAAGAGACATTGTACTGTCTAGCTGTCATTAGATACAGCTAGAAAAAAAAAAAGATTAAAGTAGCACAGTTTTCTTCATAGTATTTGGGGTGGTCAGGTTTTTGTTTTGTTTGTTTGTTTTTTAAAAAATAATATTAAACTTAATGGAACTGAAGTTAACAAAAATGACATCCAGGCATAAACCAAATCTTTAGCCATATCTTAACTAAGATTTCATTAAACATTTTTGTTTTGACGTATTTTAGTTAAGAATTTCTCCCCACCCCCAATCCCAAGCATCACTTATTAATATAATGTACATGCATGTAGTATCTTAAGCTGAATAAAAGTTGCTAGAAGCATAAATCATCATGCATCTAGTAGTTTCAGCAGAGGGAGGTGTGTTCCTAGAAAAGTATACCTTAGAATTGAAGGAAAACCAATGTCTGGCCTTATGAAAACACCTTTCATTATAAGCAACAAGTGTCTTTTAGCATGCACTAAAGATTAGTAAAGCAAGTTTATCTATTGTCCATGTAGTCTTAGCTTTAAATCTTAACTCTGCAGTGTTGATCACCATCTCTCAAGCTTAAAACTTACTTGTACTGTTAATATATAAATTAAAAAAAAAAAGACTAAAAACCATTGGAACACATTAGGATGATTTCTAAAGAAATAAACATAAAAGCTTTTTAGACCAAGGTAAACACCTGTGTTTGTTCACGTGCACCAAAAGCTGAAAATATATCGACAGAATGAGCAAGTAAGTATGATAGTTTGAAATCCAGAAGTTAATAGAACATATGCAGTAAAAGCTTCATAGTTAGCCACCGCAACCACAGCATGTGCCACAGCTAAAAATTAAAAAATATCATCCATTACCAATTACAGAAGTAGATCAATACTATGCATCAGAAGTAAGCCTCTCTTTATCAGACGGCTGAGCATGGATCTCAGCCTTGTGATATGTGGCATCGTAATGATCTTTCTTATTTCTCTTGAAGAAACCACACTACAAGGAAGCAAGGTATTTAGTCAATTTTTGTGGACTGGAAGAAGTCAAACTGATTAAAAATGACTTAAATTAACTGTGGACTATCTTCCCATTATCCCTTCACTGGCCTTAAAAAAAAAAAAAAAACACCAACAACACAACAAAAAAACACCACCACACAAGAACACAGCTGTTTCTAGATCTGAGAGCTTCTTGGACTAACTCAATCTGTAAAATAGCAGAATAACCTGAGGTAAAGAATATTATTTTAGAAGCATTTTGATAAATTTGTAGTGCATCTGTTTTTGTGTTGGTTGGTTGGGTGTTTTGTTTAGGGTTTTTTTTTTTTTTTTTTTCCTTAGGAAAAGCTACTATGAAGTATGTCCATAGGAACCAAAGCTGGCTGTGAAGAGCAAATAAGTCTATACAGGAACCTGTTTGCAGACAAGTGCAGAGGATAGTCAAATACATAGTGCAGAGCAAAAATGAGTATTGCTTCAGCTGTACAACACAAGCATTTGTCTTAAACCGATCACGTAACTGTCTTTGAAGTACCACATTTGTCCTTCATAAGAAGACACGATCTTTGTCGTTAAAGGCAGCGTTTTATGCTGCCTATGCGTGTATGAAAATGTGTGTATTTTCATGTGCAGTAAAACACTAGCAGCCCATGCAGAGTATTAATTCACTGGAACATTTGCAGCAGGGGCTGGGCATTTATTAGAAAATAGGGAAGTCGGAACTATCCTGTGAGAAGTAATCTGCAGCAAATAGTAGCTCCTCAGCAAAGCCAATTGCTGCAGTTTCTCCAGAAGAAAGTAAGTGACAGACAGGATATTTTTATTCACCTCTTCTTTCTTAATAACCTCCTGCTATCCCGTAACAGCAAATATTAATTGCCTATGCCTGTAAAAACTAAGAATAAAAGAACTGCTCTGTTACACTGGGAACCACAATTAGTTGTAAAAATGCCACAGGTAGTTAGAAAAATAGGTACTTGATTTTTTTTTCTTTTGCAAATTGTTAACCTTTTTGTTACACACACTTACTTACTCGTTTAGGGTTTCTTAGCTAAAAAACCAATACTACAGAAATTCACCAACACACTTGGCTAGGTATTATTGCTGCACCTTTTGATTATTTTAATCTACTATCACTTTAATGTTATTTCTAATGTTACAAGAACAAAGACCTGCTAAAAACATTTGTAGATAGTTCACATGAAGTTTTACACCTAACTGCAGAAGCCCCAAGTAGCTGTATCCATCTGTGTCAAAGTAACTACGGTCTTCGAACATTTGTCTCAAGTTTTGACACTTGCTTTTGAGGATGTGGAAACAGAAAAATTTCATAACAAGTCTTCCAGTGTAACCATTTTCATTCCAAATGTTGCAGAATTCAGAAACTGATAAAGGTAACGTGTGGTTTGGACAGTTTTGCTCTATTTTGACTTCCAAATACAAACCAAAATACTTAATCATTTGCTTAATTAGTTTCCTGTCTTGTCAGCTGTAGACCAGGAAATGTAAAATAACCAGATTAAAATAAATTAAAAAAAAAACAAACCTCACCTTCCATAGTAAGAATACCAACAGTGCAAGCATCAGTATTCCAGCAAAAATAGCCACCGAGATGATCCACCAAGGTACTCCTGTATAAAGTGCTACTGGTTTTGCAGGAAAGACAGTAACACGCACCTTAAGGAGAGAAAATATGTGAAGATGTAAAGAGCATTTCAGAAGCATCCATGTTTAATATAAAGCTGCAGTTTATATGGTCTTATCTCTTTTCTAACAAGATGTGTGTGTCTCTCTCATCTACAAAATGTTTTTGAAGAAAAAGTTCCTACTGGCATAATTTCAATATGGTAGTGAATTCTTCCAGCCTGATTAAAGGTAAAAATGATCAATAATTCAGTTATCAATAACTCAGTTAAAAAGGCAAACTTTTAGCTACTTTTTGTTTAAAACTGTTTCTTTTCTGTTTCAGTCTTTGAGGTAAACTGGAAACATGACAACTGTAACATACTGTTATCATTAAATGTTGAACCTACCTGAGCAACTTCATTTGTGAGTTTAACGTTCTTAGCTGCAGCAGGAACACTGATTGAAGCCCGAACAAGAATGTCCAGGTAGTTCATTTTGGAGTATTCCTGTTCCAAGATAACATATGGACATTAGACACAGAACAGGAAAAGAACTCAGACCTTCCAAAAATGGCAGGTAAGAGGACTTACTTCTAAGAAAGTACTGTTCCACAGTCTGGAACGCAGCACAATAGATGCCTTGCTGTCTAAACCCTTCAGGGGACATTTTATGTCCACACAGCGTGCATTCACATTGCAGTCCTGCAATTACAAATTTCTACATGTAAATAAATACACATCATCGCAAATTGTTTCAACCTCTCCCCTCCCAGATTAAAAATTGGGCTATACGCATTATATTTATGTTGAAGAACCAAAATCCGTTTGTAGTGACAGCAACAGGAAAATACAATAAAGATGCTATTACCCGTTTACTTTAATGTAGGTGACTATGCAGAAGTTCTTTCCTATTTCTCTCTCATCAGTAGGTAATCTAAACAGTCATATTTTAAAAGCATTGCTACTCGGATTTAAGATAAAGAAAGGAGATACCTTCTTTCACCCTGGCAAACTCTGAAAAGCCCTCTTACAAGTGCAGAGGGAAGCATCTGACAAGACTACAGTTGGTGCAGTGTGCTCACCAAGGTCTTGTATTTTCTTTCTGAGAATAAAGAAAATGCCTTGCTGTCCGTCATCTGCTTCTCTGCAACCTCACGTTTCCTTCTTGAATTATGGGATTCCTAAAAAAAAGAAAAAAAAAAGAAGAGTTTTAGTAGTTTATCATAACTTTCTCTTAATTCTGACCCCATGCAAGCAGAGAAACAAGTCAGTGAATGTTTTCTTGTTCCAAGATCAGCACATGATCAGCACATGAGTGACATCATTACATATCCCTACTTACCTACTTTGATTGCTAATAGAGTCGGGACAGTTACTAGAATTTGAGATTACCTAAAAAAAGTTCAACTGACTATTTTAATAGGTCAAGGGGGTTTTAGATTTACAAAGCTTTCAATACTATTTCCATTTTTTAAAAAAAATATAAAGAGTATTAATGTTACTATGCCAAAAGAAGAAGATTGTGCTACGGTCAGTAGATGCATTTTTTTTAATCATACAGTTTATTTAACTGAAAGTTTTATTAACTAATGTAGTAATCTGAAAAGAATTACTTTATGGGCATGCAGTTTTAATGGTGAAAATTAAAACTCTTCCCAAATGATCTTAAGACTATATATAAAAAAAAAATTACAACAATGAAGGCTCAGGGCTTAGGAAAAAAATCTTGCTAGAGAGGCACAATGCAGGGCTATGAAACTCTTGCTTGATAAAGTCTTTTTATCATATTTTAAGTGTAAGCCCGTTCTCTTTAAAAGATTACATGTAATTCCTCCAGGCTGGGGAGATGTGCTTTCATGTTGTACTAATTCCTGAACACAAGACAGGGTAACATACCGCAACACGTAAACTATTGATTTCGTTCTCGGGTTGACAGGAGACTTTTTCCAAGCCTTTGGAATCTATTTTCATCAAATAAAGCAGCCATTTGCCATTACTAATTTCTTTCGGCCACTGGATGTCCAGGGAAGCGGTACCAAATGTTTTCAGTGGTCTGCCCAAGTTAGTTACCTGTTAAAACAAACACTCTTTAAACTGTGAAATACTTTTTAAAGAGATTTTTTTTCTCCATCGAAAGTGTTATTGACTTGGGCAAGTTTTAAGCATGCAACTAAGAGGAAATTTTAAAGTGAGTGAAAGACAGTCAAAACGGAGCATAAAGACAAAGAATATACTGAAACTAGCACACTTGGACAGCAAATAAACGCGGAGTTTAAACATATGAGGATTAAAATTCCCTAACGTGAACTTCAAACTATTGATTTTAGAAATCTATCTTCATGTGAAACAACAAACTCAAATTTAGAGTTTAAAAAAATCATTAAGTTACATAACTAAGGCAGACTGCAAGTTTATAAGGAACTCTGACACAGAAAGATAACCACCTCTTCCTCTCCTAAGTCTGGGAGTTGTTTCCCAACCTATTTTTTGCTTTCTTAGTGGTCATGACAGCAAGTTCTAAAACAGATATTCTGCTTCTACTTTAATACACACATGCAGGTACAGAAGAAAGTAAAGGACTGACAGCGATGGATTTCAATCCTGATGAACTACTATGTACGAAGACAGCAGAGCTTGCAATAATGATGTAGAAAAAGCAACACTCTTGCTGATAAACCGAGATTTTCCAGAATCAAAATTGTCCCTTGCAGCCTTCTCCTTGGCCTGTTAATTAGGCAGAAAACCAAAAGTGAAATAGACCCACACATTCAAAATGGCTCCTGCAGTGTCTTCCTGTGCCTGCTCAATCCCGCATGCAGCAAGTACACGCGCTCGCTGCCTGTGTGCATCAGCTAACACCTGGGCGTGCCACCGTTAGGGTCCTGGGTTCAAGTTTTGTTCCCTACCTGCAGGGGGTTTTATGCTGTACAACAGAATGTGCATGAACTGCTCTGAAAATAAAGTGTACAGCCAGCCTCGAGCCACTTCCTCAAAATGCAATTGTAAAAATGTCAAGGCCTAAAGAAGCTCTAGTCTGCAGTCAGACTGCATTTTCTGATCAGGAAGTCATGATTTTGTGACAGAAAAGCCAATTTTACATCCAGAACTTTTCAGCATATTCATATACATAAAGAGAGAAGCTGTTTGTTTGATTAAAAGCAGCTGTTGGCATTAATCTAAATTACTCACTCTGAATTCATACTCTATGAGGTTTCCAATATGATCTTCAGATTTCATAGCACTCTCACCAACGATGTTACCTCCAAAATATACCTGAGAAGGCTTAGCAACTCTGTTCAGGTGGGGGTGGGGAAGGAGAATAATCAGATTTTAATGAAGTCTGCAGCAAAATAGTGGTCCCCAGCCCCCCCTATTTGTTATGCTATCAACACTTACCCAGTGAGTGATAAAAGCAATTCAAGAACCACTTTAGCACTAGCTGTAATTGGAGTCGAATTAACTTGAGTGCTTGTTCTGCAATGAAAAGGAAACAATGCTGTTTATTTTACAAATTTAGCAGTTTTCACTTTACCATTCAATTGCTTTTGTGAATCAAATAAATTAATTCAAAATGTTTACAACTGTATATAAAAACACAGCAGATGCACACAAAGAAAACTTACGTTTCCAACTTCAGATTAATGTCCAAGTCTGTTGTATCAACATTAACTTTAGTGGTACTCAAGATCAGATAAAAGGTTACCTAGACAAGAAAGAACATCCATAAAATATGTAAACATTTTATAAAATATATTCATATATGCAGTATTATAGAAATACATCATCAAATTCTAGAATTAAAGACAGATCCAAATCAAATTTCCAATTACGACACACAGAAGCTTTGGACAAGTGCAGTCAGGAATCAGATTTCATAACTTGAGTAAAATAGGTGCAACTTACATTGGAATTTCTTTTGAAAGGATTTCCAAGTTCACACTCTGCTTGAGAACCATTTTGGTTAGCACCACACGTTAGCTGTTTTTCCTGATTAAACAGAATACATTTAAAATAAAAATATGCTAAAAATATTTTTTAAATTGATTTTTTTTTTCTCTTAAAAATACTTACAGGATAACTCTTCATCTCCCTGAATGCAGAATATGTCAGACTGTCTGGAAAAGTTGCAATTAGTTTAGCTTCATATGCATCTTCACCATCTTTTTGTGGATTTTTTGCATCAGATGGATTGTTCGTCACCGTTATTTCCAGGGCAATATCTTTCTGATCTTTCAGAACAAGCACTGGTATGCCATTTTCACTACAAAACCAGAGCATACAGGGTTGTGTGCAGAAGGAAAACAAATGTGTATGAAAGTTGGCTTCTTACTAGGTTTTTTTTTTTCCCCAGACCAGTATTTCATCTCTGAAAGTGGCCAGCAATTAACAGGATATAACAGACTGATACACTTCCAAAGTAATCAAGAGTTTATAGTATTTCTGAACCAGCACTTGCATCTGGCTCATCTTTAATAGTGATGAATTTTCTCTGAATAAATCTACTGATCTACTTTTTTCTTGTAAAGTATATGTCCTTTTGGCTTCCAAGTCAGATTGTGGCACTCACTATTAAAGGTTACTTGACTGTTGACAGTATGTAAACATACTTCCTTTTGTTTGTTTGACACCTCCTGGCTAATTTCAGCGGCCCTCCAGGGAGGGGGGGTGCAGCAGGCTGTTATGTGTGTGTACGGTGAAATGATTTCTCTCTTCACTTCTCTCTAATTGCTTGTCTTAGCCTATAATATATCGTATTGTCACACTCGCAATCAAATTTCATCTCAAAAACAGTTAACAGTAGCACACGCAATCAACTACTGCAAGGCTGATTTAGAATCTAATTTCTCCAGGGGTTAGAAACTTCCTTTTTCAGACTTTCAGCCCACATCTGCGGCCACTTTGTATCCATTTAACTCTGTACCACCCCTCCTCTTCTGAAGCTCATCCCCACTCCCCCACCTTCCTTACCCTGACAGATCAGTACTACTGCACAGGGCTGCGTGCGCCAGACTAAGGGAACAAAGCTGCTCTGTCTCCCAAAACACTCTCCTAGAAGTTCTTCTAAGCACTTGTTAACAATTTGTATTTTGGGAATGCATCAATCAGGGCTCACATTGGTAAGTAAGTAAACCTGTCTTCATTTCCTTCTCTAGTGCAAAACCGGTACTGAAGTTTCAGATTGCTGTGACATTCATTGTCTTCTCCACATCCTTCTTTTAAGAACTCCACCTAAATAAAACCAAAGCACTCTTACTGCATGCCACATGATACTACCACACAACATTTCTGATGTGAACCGTATAAAGCATCTGTGGGGAACTCAAGAGACACTTTCCTGGATAGAGTAAGATTTTAACCTGACTCTTACTTCTTGTCTGTCAAGAGGGTTTTTCCTTGTCAGACATAGCCCTTGATGCTGATAATTTAAAACTTTAAATGTTACTAAAAGACAGAGTTAGATTATACTAAGTGAGATTATTCTAATGAGGAAAAACATCCTTAATTCTAATTCTTCAGTGAACATTGAGGAAATAATCTTTTACTGAAGATATTCTCTCTCTCTCTCTTACGACACTGCTGCAGAGCTCTAATGCTGTTACAGCATCCTAACCACAGAAGAATTAGACTGCACGTTATTTTGTGATGTGGGACAAGCAGGAAATGATGGATTTCTATTTTTAATCAAAAGTACATTTCCTCCTAAACTTGTTGAGGAGAGAAAAAGAACGTAGTACCTATATCAGCTTCACTTTTGTTGCAAAAGAAACACAGGTTCTCGCTCATAACATTTTGTAACGAGTTCACAACAAAATATAAAATACAAGCCAGTAGTTACAAGTCCAGTGCCACTCCAGTTACTTCCTTTGGTCGTAAGTTTGCTTTCTACTGTCTTTAAAATTCAGTCATTTATCAAAGTGTAGATTTATGAGAAAATGTGGGATCAAAGACTTACTTTTGTGGTCTTTGTTTCAGGTTCATTTGAACTTAGAATTGGTATAAGATCCGGAAGTGCTCTCTCCTTTCTTGTGGACGGTGAGCTAGACTCCAGGCCAGCAATTTTAACACTGACTGATATTGGAATGGGGCGTAGCTTATCTTTTATTTTTTCCTGTTAAAGTATTTTAAATGGCATAGTTAGCATACAGTGCAGCGAAGAAAAAATAACACGAAGACTAGCTTTTGATACACATTTTAGAACAAGCAGCAAAGCAAAACCTTTTCTGCTCCCTTTTGCACTATTAAACCATTCACTGTAAAAACTCAGTATTTTCTAAAAATGTGCCAGAACACAAGGAGCATAGCCCTACTGTCTTTTTTTTTTTTTTTTCCTGGCTTCGCAAGTCAATGATTTCTCTCACTTTTAAGAATTCCTAGGAACAACAGAGGGTAACTCAGGCAAGTGAAATTCACACTACAACAGTAAAATAACATACTTTCTCCTACTGCATAAGTTCACGCTCTTTGATTTGCTGTGGTCAAAAGCAGCCTTCGAGGCTGGCTCACTCCTGCTGAGCCACAGATAGAATCTGTTCAGCTCCTGGCGCAGTGCCACCTTGAGGGGCCAAGTCAGAGAGCACGTACCAAGCTTTCTGTCCTGCCCATTCATCCCCTCTGAAACCTGTGGGTTAAAACTTTTCCTAGGCAGTCACACTGTTAAATTCTATAACCATTTCTTCTGTTGGAAACAGCTCTCCATTTCTGGCATTTATCCCCTCTCTGTTCCACATTAGTTTAAGCTCTGTTGACCTTCAGACCATGCTGCAGTGGCTACAGCTTTTATTCATACTTTGTAAGAAAGGCAACAGGAGGAAGTAGCATGTGTGCAGGGAATAGTAAGGTACTAAACTGTGGTGGTTTTCTAGTTTTGAAGCTTTATATTGCATGTGACTTTTAAGTTACACACAAAGGTGCCATGAGGCTGAAAAAAAAAAAGAGCATGCTTTTGTTTTTAATGGATCTAAATGAAAGAAAAATAAAATACTCTGCCTTACCTGCAGTACAAGTTTGGTTGTCACACACTCTTTTGAGTTCTGCCCCCTTAGGGTTGTACTTGCAGTAAACTGATCAGACTGGTGGTCCTTAAAGCGTACCCTAGACGGCAGGCCTAACTGCCTCCTCTCATCTTCTGCTTCAAATGTATAGTTGATCTCTATGTGAAGAAATAAAGTAGATCACTATAAAAAAGAACCCTTGCCTTATTAAGAAAACTTTAATTGCTCCAGGTGTGATCTTACAACATTATTCCAGAAGACTCTTTCAGCTCACGCTGGGCTTCACAAACTGTTTTCAGTTATTTACAACACTTCCTCCATCTGTCAGTTTTATCCCTCTCCAGTTGAGTGCCAGCTACCCTGTGCATGTATCTAAAGGAAACTTCTACACCAAATCCTCTTATTCCAAAAGTACCCCACTATTTTACCAACATGCAGAGCTGGCTGGAGGAGCTCTAATTGCTGCTGTGAAGCCAGCAGAGGGCTGAGATACAGAACTTCTTCAATACTCTTGACTCTGCTGTCCTAAATTTCTGTTTTGTCCCAAATAGCACCTAAGCAGCCAGCAGGATTTTGAGGTCAAGGTAGATGGTCAATTTTAACACTGAAAGCAGAAGTGTGACTACAGCCTTCTAGTTGTGTGCTGAGGGATGTTTTGATAGATCTGAACTCTGTGCATCTTTTAATCGTCACTGTTATTCCCCAAGCTAATTCAGTGTTCCAAGGCCGGGAACAGCACCCAGCGTGCCAGGCCTCAGGAGCATGCGGACAAGCACACGAGCCACCTCTGAGAGCTGGAAGCGCGCTTGACCTGTTGAAGGACCAGGACCTTATTCAAGCACATCCTATGGGGATTTTACAAGGAACTGAGAAACTCAAGACAACACAGGAGGAGAAGGAAGTTTGGGCTTAAAGTTCTTCTTTCCTCTCAAAATCCTGCACGGTTTTCTGAGGTGTAGTAACAGCAGCATTGTAACAAGAGAAAAAAAACAGAAGACATGAGAAACTAATGCTTTACATTTTTAACTATATTTATGGCACAGTCTTCCAGGCTCCTGTTAAGACAGATTTTTTTTTATTTCAGTTACTGATCTCCACAAACTAATTTTCATAAATAGAGAACACTGTTTTATAGGGTAAGTCTCCAACAACAAATAATGCTTACTAACAACAGTTTTTTAAACTATTTTCTAAAGCAGCTGTAACCTTGTGAGGCAGAACGTTTTTGGTCTGTATGGCAGCCATTTGGTCACTGGCAGTTACATTACCTAGAAAGCTTCAGTTCAGTTTGTCATCCACAGAACTTCCTAGCACACCAGCATGACGCTAAGTACATGTCACTGAATACAGACGGTGCAATAGCTGACTGACCTCAGTATTGAGTCACATTTTAAATTTGACAGTCACAGTCTGAGATGAGTCACTATAATTTAAGTACTATTCTTCCATGATACGCTCTAAAGAAAAAACAAAAACCACCGAATCACATGACAAACAGATAAAAAATATGTATCTTCAAAACTTACTTATTCTTGGATTTAAATCACTGGGGTTTGCAGTATATTGAAAACATGCTTTTACATCCATCCTGTAAAAAGTGCCAAGAAATTCATATTAACTTTAATAAGGCATGGTTCAACAGACTGAAAAGTTTTAATAGTCCGTTGACTGATGCCCTCAGTCTTATGACTGTGGTTTTCATGCTAGAACAGTAACATGCTGAATTACAAAGCAAGACAACGTGGCTAATAAGCAATTAGGAAAAAATATTTCCTGGTATTTGGTCTTATATCTCTACTCATGAGAAAACTCTTCAAGTTAAGATAATTGTAAGTGTTAAAAGTCTTAAACGGCAAAGTGACATTCATTTTCAAAACTGGACATTATGAACATAATATATTCCACACTTTGTCTTTAGCACAGTAGTCATAGCAAATTCAGGAAATCAAAATGATCACATGCAGGTGCATTTGCTTAACCTGCGTGACGTCATATCCCTTCACTGTAACATCATCACTGACTGAACAAATTTTGACAACAGAAAACTCAATACACCAAGGCTTCTGATATATATAATTAATTAAAAAAAAAATACCAAATTTCACTAGGGTCCTCAGGGTTCTTTTTCTTTAGATCAATTCTGTCAGGCTGTACTGTAATGCTTCTTCTAATGCTTATCACAGGCCGAGATCTTCATTTGCGGGAAAAATGAGGAATTAAAACAAGGGGTAAAAAAAGAAGGAAAAGCTAAGTTAAGATTAATGAAATAATTCATGTGAATCCCAGAAGGCACAGAGTTTGGCTTTGATAATGGCTAGAAACTAAAGAAAACTACTTAAATCTAAGCAAAGTAAGTCACAAACAACTACTAGAGTTCTATTAAATGCCTCACAGGGAAGTCATGTACATTAATGTGATGATGTGGTTGTCATTTTATACACGTGTAAAGACAGGAAATTCAAAGCGATGGTTCCCACCCCAATGGTAATTTAGCCCCTGTGAGCCACTGTAGATACTGACGTTCGTTCAGATTAATATTCACAAGAGCTTTAATGTGGAGCCTGGGTGGCTGTGGGAAACGGTGTTTTCATTCCCTGACTCATCTCCGTGTAGGCTGGAACCGGAATTCAGCCTGACAACTTTTCCTTCCTCTTCCTTTTGGAAGGGATAAGAAAAGACAGTTCACATGAACAATGAATGAGGTGATCCCACTCTTGCCAAAGCATCGAGGAGTTGTTTAAAATGGCCGGTAAGCTACTTTCTCCTTTCCTAGCAAATTTCTTCTAACTAGGCCACCCCTTTCACTGTTTGTCACCATAAAGGCTTCTGTTCTCACATTTGTAGAAGTTTTTGTGCTGGCCTTATCAACAAATCATTAAAGCTCCTTTTGAGTAAGCAGAACACTTAACCTAACCAACTTCCATTCCACCTACTCCGTCCTCTTCCACAAGCAATATGAGTTCCTTTTGTTTGGTGCTGTTTCAGTATATTTGAGAACATTCCAATTATGTACACAGATACTATACACCTTAGAGATGGGATCATCAAAAAAATGTAGGAAAGGTTGTTCTGCCTGAGGTAGAGTTGTTTTCATCCACAAAATTAAGATAACCAGTTTTGGAGTTTCTGCTCCTCCTCCTTCGGGACCTGACAGCAACCAAACACCTGAACTTGATGCAGCATTCACAGCTCTGATGAGGAGACAGTACTCTTCCTGCTCATTCCTAGTGATTCAACTTAACAGCACATTTAACTGGAAAAAGAGGCAGAGGTCTGTAAAAGATCATGACCTCATCCCTAATCAAGGCATGTACTACAGAAATCCAAAAGGATCCTATCTGCAGGGCTTCCTCACAGCTGTTTCATGGACCCCACTGTAACCTCAGCCAGGCCGTATGCCTCACTGCTTTTGGATCCTCAGCTACAAAAGACAGGTTTGGTTTGGTTTTGTTGTATCTTCAATAAAGCAGGATTAGATTTATGTAACAGCAGCAAGCAAAAGCTCTAGCAAATATATCAGTTAACTTCTCCTTTCTTAAGGCAAAAGAACTGCTTATAGCACTTCCCTTAATTCCTTCAAAGGAGACAGGCATCCAAGTAAGTTACCCCAGGGCAAAGCTAGGGAACAGATACACTACACCCAGCAGCGCTCGCTGTACGGTTCACATTCACCTCCTTACCCTCTACTGATTGTAAGGCAGCTTCTCAATGAGAAGAGGGGGATAAAGTAACAAACAAATGTATGGATTTTTTTTCCCCCAGAATTTCTAACTCCTGGAAGAAGAAATACACTCCAGGTCAAACTGTTACTTCTAAGCAGTACCAAAACCTCAGTGAAATTAGTTATAGTGCTGTATATAATACCTGAACACAGATACAGAATCTGAGAGGGAACCAACAGCAATATCAGGGTAGGAATTTTTATCCAGGTCCATGTTTCCAGCAATAGAGTAACCAAAGAAA
>JAAGAY010146717.1:1380-33988 GCA_011801015.1 Ardeotis arabs | reverse complement strand
CGCCTGCCGGCGCTGACTCCGCCTCCGCCTCCTCCCAGCCGCCGCCGGCCGCTTGGGCATGAGTGGGGAGGCAGGCGCAGGGGAGCCGCCTGCCGGTGGCGGCGGCACCGCCGCCGACCGGGGGGGCGGTCGCGTTCGGAGCGACGTCACAGAGCTACGTCTGCCCCGGGAGGGAGGGACGGAGCCGTGTGCAGAGCGGTCGGGGGTGAGGCGGGAGGTGGCCTCGGGCTGCGGGGGCGGGCGGGGTTTCCCAGGGGCGGAGCGGCTCCTCACCGTTCGGTTTCCGCAGCCGCCCCGGCAGCCGTACGGGCTCTCTCAGCGCCGGCGGGCCGTGCCCTTTCGGAGCAGCGGGGCACTTACTGCGGCCTCCAGACGTGCTCCGCCTCCTGGCAGGGTGCCTCGGCTCTTGTCTGCTGACAGTTTTGGGGTTTTTTTTAACACCCAACAGACCCCTTCCCCCTCGGGCCCTGGCCTGCCTGGGGCTTTGCCGGGCTTCTCGCAGGCCCTGGTATCCTCTAACTGGGCTCGTTCTGAGCGCTTGCTATTTGGCTGTCACCATGCAGGAGCACGGGGAGGACTTCAAGGCCAGACCTTGATTGGCATTCGAGTTTGCAAATTCGTGTGTTATTCAACCTCGACATTAAATATTTCTGTATGCCCAGATTGTGTTTCAAAAATGGCATAGGTGCAATAAACAGACTTTGTGCCCTGTTGGACGTTGGTGAAGCTGTTGTATTCAGAGGATTTGGTGCTGGTCTAGGTGGGTAAGAGAGAAGGAAAGGTTGCATTGCTGTGGAGAGAGGGAATCTGAAGGCCATGCAAGCCTGGGTAACATGGGAAGAGAAAAAAAAAATCAAAGGAAATATAATAAAGCATGTTATTTTAGACTTCCTACTCAACTCCAAGAGTGACAGAGGGTACCAGATGGCTTCAAAACATTGTTACTAGGTATAGGATGACAATTACTTGCTTTGTCATAGTAAACTGAGAGCAATATATATTTTTTTTTTAAGGCAGTATTCCTGGGAAGTGGAAAATACTTGAATTCATACAAGCATTATATGTTTTTCTTAAGGACAGAACATCTTCAGCTGTAAAATTCAAAGTTGCTTTAGATAAGTGTTTTGAGTAATTCAGTTTTTCTTAAACGCAGTTGTTGCCATGTTCTAGTGATATTCTAAGGCAACAGTGTATTGGGGCATATATTTATGGGCCTCTAAACCACTTCACCTGAAGAAAACGGCTAGAGTTGGAATGCATGGTTCTATGGGAAATACATCACAGAAATAATCAGAAAGTCTTTTCTTGCCTGATATGTCTCCTAGAGCTCATCTCTTTACTCGTTTGTGAGAGATGTCTCTGGAGACCCAGAAGCTTCAGGTAAATGGAGTATAGCACGCTGTGCAGAGGTACAAGGCAGTCTGCTTGCGGCAGAAGGCTGCTGTTGTGTTCCGGGGTTTGGAATAACGCCCCTGTTATCTGCAGTGTTTGGACTGGTAGTTCCTCCTTGCTGCTAGAAAACAGTTTCAGCTATTACAAGAAAACATTTAAGCACAGCTTCCTGATTTATGATGTAGAAGAGATGACTTCTGAGATCACTGCTCTCACAACTCTCTTTGAGAGCTGGATAACTATTGCTTTGAGGAGAAAACTGGAAAAAGAAGTTGACGTGTATTATTTTCCCCTTGGAGAGATTTATGATCAGAACCAAAACTGAGGATGACTGTAAATCTCATTGTAAAAATAAAAGCTGGTCTACTTGTAGCCCTGAAGAGTAATTTTGACCTCTCTTACAATGGCAAGGCAGCGGATGAAGGCAGAACAGCATCAGCTGAAAGCCATTAACTTCTTTGGCTTTTTCCAAGGTAAATCTCAAAGAGCAGAGTGATTTTTCAAGAGGTACATCAATAGGCAAAGTTTGTCTCAAAGATGAGGAACCCCAGAGGAATGGGAAATGGGGAGAATTCCCTAATAAGGTCCTTTGCCTGCATGCTTGTCTCATAGTTTTTAACTTCCGTATATAAGCTTTCTTAGAAAGGCAGCTTTTTTTCCTGCAAGTCTCAGGCCTAGAAATGAGAAGAGTGTATGAGTAAGTAAGAGTATCACGTTTTTTATGGAGTTCTGCAGAGCTGAGAGGCCCTTCAGTTTCCTAAGCCACAGAAAAATTGCCTCTGTGACCCTATGCATATTTACCAGAGATTTTTAACTTCAAAGCTTAGACTTCTGGGACTACCTGCTTGCCTTGGAGTCATTGGGACACATTCCCACTACATAGTATCTTAGAGAAAGGTGGCCTTTAAAATAGAATTTTGACCTAAATTTACCCACAAGATCTAGGTGTCTTCTGAGATCAAAAGCAAAAGTGCAGCAGCATTGCTCCAAAACAGAAGAGAACTTTTGATTTAAATTGCTGATCATGAATTGCATGGCCAGGTGGCTGATCATACTCTCCTTCTTCAGAGCAAACCCTTGCATAACATAAAAAAATTGAAAGAATAAAGAAGTAGCCGCACATTTTACTTAAATCAGTGCTAAATAGCTAATTCTGGCGCCTATTTTGGAGATGATCTTATCCTTTAAGAGCTTGGTACCTTCAAAAGTACTGTGAGCTGCTTTGGTGACCTTTTCTATCATGGAATAGTTGGAATATCAGGGACCTATAAAAGGAGACCACTCCCAGGTAGCCTTAACATGTTACTCAGAGAGCAAAGGAGTACTTGAATCCATAGAAACCACAGATTCAGAAGAAGGAAATTATTTTAGACCTCATGTTGGTATGCTCAGTGGCATCACAGGTAACCTGCTCTTCTGAGGAAGCAGGCAGCTTTGGGTAGAGAGAGAGGATTTTAAACAAGTCTTCTGAAGTGAACATCCTCGTTGTAAGTCAACGGGTAGAGCAGAAGCATACACCTTCCCCTATCTTACAGCTATTGTTATTGTTCAATATGTATGCACCTGGACCTTGGTGTTGAGGGAGGTGGAAAATAACTTGTTTGGGAATCTGAGGGTGACAGAGCATGGAGGGGGGTTCTGGGCACTCCTCTGAAAGAGCAAGTTTACCTCCTGATGAAGGGCAGCTGCCCTCTGGAGAGCCTTGAGGTGAGGTGTAGCATCCCTGAAATGTTTTGGTGGAGATATGTTGCTTTTAGAGACAGACAGCTGTCTGACACAAAGGGATGAGTTCCCATCTTTCCCACAAATTCTTTTTCTCTAAAATGTGTGTGTCTTCCTTACGGTACATAATTGTAAGCTTTTACCTAAGAAGGGTAGTAAAAGGCTGCCGGTACTTTCTCCCCACCTACCTTCTTCTGTAATGTTGAGATTCAAGTAATGACACATACTCTGATGGTTTTGTTTTCATTGTAGGCAGTAGAAGAGACGTAGAGGGTGACTAGAGTACAGGCTCTTTGGGCAGTGGCTCTTTTTTCTGTACTGCATACTACTTAACATATTGTGATCCTAGATACAGTTCCTGTTCCTAGGTACAACTAGGTAATAATGGTTATTATTATTATTGCAGCAGAGGATTTGAAAGACAATGAATCATTATTTGAATGATTACAGAATAGGAAGGTCTGCTGGCAAGTCTTTATATAACATGTTTTCAAGGATGCATTTGTGAATACCAGTTTCAATGAACTTTCCCCATTCTATTTGGGAAAAGTTTTGCTTCAGTTGCACTTTATACAGCTTTACTGAAATGAAGTTTATGCGCATACTTCTTGAAATTAATGCACTGAGTATGTCACCTTTTTCTTGGTCTGCTATGACTAAGTCATCCACTTACACTTGGCCTTGTTGAGCTTAATGAGGTTTGGATGGGCCCACCTCTCAAGCCTGTCAAGGTCCCTCTGGATGGTATCCCTTCCCTCCAGTGTGTTGACTGCACCGCTCCACACAGGTTGATGTTGTTGGCAAACCTGCTGAGAGTGCACTCAATCCCACTGTCCATGTTGCTGACAGAAACTACTCTTGTTGTTCTTGATGTTTCTGGTAAGTGTCAACTTCAGCTGAGCTTTGGCTTCCGTGATACAGTCCCTACATGGCCAGGCAATGTTTCTTGGTTCTCCCTTTGTCGGCTGTCTCTGCTTCCATTCTCTGTATGCTGTCTTTTTTGCGCTGGAGTTCTATCATGGGTTTCGTGTTTTGCCAGGCTGGCTTCCTGATATGTCTGCTTGGTTTCCTGAGTGTAGAGGTGGACCATTCTTGTGCTTGAGGGTGCTCTCCTTAAAGGCCAACCAACTTTACTAGGATCCTTTTTCCTTCAGAGCTGACTCCTGTGGTATCCCACCTATCAGTTCCCTGAATGACACAGAGTCTGCTCTCCTGAAGCCCAGGATCTGTGCTCTGCTACTTACCTACCTCCCTCACCCCCCTCAGAAACGTGACTCCATTGTTTCATGGTCACTACAGCATCACCCACTGTCCATCAGCCCTGCTTGGCCCATCCAGTACCTGTGTAACCATAAGTTATCTTTGACACCCTCCAGCAATCTCCTGGATGGCTGGCATCCGGATGCGTTAAATTTCCTGATGAGGATGGGTGTCTGTGACATAGAGACTTCCTCAGATTGTTCAGAGGAGGAGGGACATCTTTGACAAGAACAGGTTGCTCAGAGCCTCATCCAGCCTGCAGATGTCCCTGCTCCTTGCAGGGGGGTTGGATGAGATGACCTTTAAAGGTCCCTTCCAACCCTAACCATTCTATGATTCCATGACTAATAGAAAATATACAGAATATTTTCCTGCCAAGCCCATTAGCACTGTTCTGCAGCTCAGACTTGCATCTTATCAAGCAGCAAATAGAACTGAATGTGTTCAATTAGATAATTAAAGCCCCAGAATGACTTAGGACCTGACTATTGAGAAGATTATGGCATTTGCCATATGGCATTTCCACTGATCAGAGTTTCATGAAGACAATAGACTTAGATGTTCAAAGACAGTGCATGTAACGAAGTATTTCCATGCAAGCACCTTGTAGTGGGACAGCTTACACAAATGGGGTGCTGTGGCTCATGAAGACGAGCCCTTCAAGAGAAACAGGCAGGGAAGAGGAGGAAGAGAGCCACCCTCCACGTGAAAGAGCAGCTCAGATGTGCGGGGCTCAGGACTGGGTAAGAGCTTGTGGGTCAGGGTCAGAGGAGAGGTCGCTGAGTGTGACACTGTGGTGGGATGTGTTACAGACCACCGACCAGGGTAAGGAAGCAGATGGAGCTTCCTCTGAACAATCTGAGGAAGTCTCTATGTCACAGACCCCCATCTTCATTATTTATATATCGTCATCAGGACACATGGCTGATAATGTTGTTAGCGAAATTATGTAAACTTTATTTTTTGTCAGGCAACAGTATGTGATTAATAATTTGGAAAGCAGTATTTTTTATAAAAATGCTCATCTATCTCTATTCTGCAAATTGTATACTTTACATATGTAAACCAAATTTTTTTTCATAAAGCCAAGTCTATGCAAGACTGGTTGGTTGTTTGTATGTTTGTTTGTTTGTTTGTTTGTTTTTTGCAACAACTTCATTTCAGCTGGGTTGAAAAACGGCATAGGTAAATAAATACAGAAATCTTGGACTTCTTTTTCCATTTTTCTTTTCTTGGACCCATTTCTGGTCTTAGTTACATCAGTGGAGATTTGGAATAACTGAATGATGACTGGTAAAAAATGCTTGAGAAACACTAACATTTGAAATGTAGACAGTCTCTGCATGGTTTTAATTCATGTTGCTTCGCAGTGAAAAGTACAAATTCTAGTGACTTTTATGTACTAACTGTAAGCTGGGGTAAGAGCAACGCTGGGCACTGTTGAAGATGTCATTCTGAAATGTTAGCAAATTATACCAAAGCATTTGTTAGCTGCTGATGGTTTTTGGTGGTGTTTTTTGTGGTTTTTTTTTTTTTTTTTTTTTAATTTAATGGCAGATGCCCCATCCCTGGAAACATTCAAGACCAGGTTGAATGGGGCTCTGAGGGGGTTTGGACTACATGACCTTTAAAGGTCCCTTCCAAGCCAAACTCTTCTATGATTCTATGAATTTTTTTTTGTCGTTTTTTAATGGAGCAGGAGAACAAACTGTTTGCTTTGTTCAGCCACGTATCTTCATCACAATGATTTTCCTGAGAAAACTACAGGACTGGTGGTGTACATTCACTTCTCTTGATAAGCTTAACTTTCTAGATCTTGTTGCTACATTTAAATAGGAGTCAGACAATAGTTACTTAGATTGCAAGGAATACCCAATCTGTTATTTTATTGCCTCCATTTTCCTTTTCAGATTTCTCCATATTTTTGGGCATATCCTGGGCAAAGATTGAACTGTACTTGTGGTATGGTATAACCACGCATCCTGATATAAAAAGCCTAAAAAGTGACCAGGTCTCAGTCTTGGAGAATCAACAAATATGTTTTCATTTTTCACAAAGGAGGCAAGTATTTACGGGTGGACGTTGTGGCTATAGTGTTGGTAGATAATGAAGTAAGAGGGCTGAGGTAGGCAGAGAAGCTGCATTACAAAAGCAGGTGGATTTACAGCGCCTGTTTGACACAGCAGAGTAATGTCCTGATTCACGTAATGCAGTTAGTGGTGGCCAAATTCTTTGTGTTTGTGTAGCTGTGCAGACCCTGCTAGGCTACCTAGCTCTACTTGTGCACAATTTGAGTTGTCTTAATATAGTTCTTTGTGTCTGATGTAAACATAAACTAATCCTTTTGGACCAATACTAGAACATATGTGATACAAAATATAAGTTGTTTAGGGCGCAGCAATTACTCAGATTTCTGTGTGACATAAAGTGATTCTTACAATAAGAAGGACTTCATTTGGAGCAGGTGACCATTGTATGTTTTCAGAGGGGTATTTTTTTGAGCTAATTTGGATATGTGGTTTGTAATTTGCTTACCACAGAAACGTAAATATTTGGCAGAACACCACTGGTAATGGTCTGTTAATGTCCTCATTCAGTTTAAGGAAGGAAAAAAAAAAACCACAAAGTACGCAACTTTAACTCTCTCCTCACATGAGTTTTCAGGACAATACTGTTCTTGTTTTCTCTGATGCTAGGAGGACCTCAGGGATAATTAATCAATTTCCTCAGAAGATAACTGCTAATCTCCATTTCCTATACCCCAACACTTTCATGTGCTGTTCTGTGGGAACTCCATGAGTACTATAGTAATGGGTCACAACCAAACTATAGTAAATTTCCTCAGAGAATGAAAATTGTGAATGTGAAATGGTGGAACCATAAAAGACATTTACCCTTTTAAGCTGCTTAGATCCTTCGCACAAAGAGCCCCAGGAATTCCTATGCCTTGGAGCTAAGACCAGATCAATGAAGTAGAAAGAAAAAAGCTTTACATCTGCTACCATATGGAGACTCATGCAATATTAGCAAAGCTGTAATGAACAGGTTTCCACAGAGTATTGAGTGTATAGAAGCCAAATTTATTTTATGACCAATATGGAGCATTTAAAAGGCTGGAGTTTTAAAGGCATGGTTTAAACCTGCATATCAGGACGAGAATGTCCCCCAGTAACAGGAAGAAGACAGAATCCTGCTGACTTTAGAAGACTGTAGATCATGTGAAACATTACTTAGTTACAGATCTTTGAAAATTTTCTTCCTGCTTATGTTTTCAACAGTGGCTAACTGAGGGGTAGGAATTATGCTAACTTTTCACTGAGATTGAAACATGACTTTTGTGGGATAAGCTATTGATAGCCTCTGATTCCAAGAGTTATTTGTATTATTATATTCTTTTATAGCATTACTTACATTATGTATTATGTGTTATTTACTGTTTTATTTGGACCTCAGAGCTAGATGTGGGTAAATAACAATCCACGTAATTTGTAGACCAGAGAAAATAGTAATTGTTACACAAAGTAAACTACTAAATATAATTTTACTTCAAAAGAAAATAAATAGTATAAAAGCAATATTTTTGTTCTCTCAAAATAAACTAAATAAGCAAACATGAAAAATGATCAGACACTTCAGATGGCTATACATTTAAATAGAAATAATACATGTTTTAAAAGAAATAACAATGTGGGGGCTGATTTTCCTCTTCTGATACACCGTTACTCTTGTTTACATCTTTGCATTGAGGAGAGACTACTTCAGTATGTGGAACTTAAAAGCAGTTTGTTTGAGCTTTCGTTCAGTTTTCAGGTGTCTAAAAATTATGTGCACCAATACATGCATGCCTGCAAAACTGGATGAAAAGTGATCATTACACATGTAATTTCTGTTTGCAAATCCGGGGGTTTTTGTCTTCTGGAACAGTAAGGAGCAACTGAAAATTTGGTCTATATTATATAAAGCATATCACTTTCAGAAAGCACTGATATAAAAGTTGCTTGGTGAAACTAAAAGCATACATCCACCCTTTTTATTAAAATGCTAGCACTGTTCTGAGATCATGCTTATTATTCTGGATTTTTAAAATGTTCTCTGGCATGTGGAAGATGCAGTTATAGTACTTTGATGTGCTGTAGTGTATGCACGTGTGTGAAATGGCATGGTAGCAGTTTTAACAGGAACTTCTCTGTAACCACATAGTTACTTATTAATAGAGTTTCATTAACTGCTAACACCGAATTTATAGGTAACACTAGGTTTGCAAGCACTCCAGAAAGCTAAAAAGTCTCCATTGTATTCCCTGGTATTTTTTCTGTAACTCACACAGAGGTTAAACCACTGCTTCTCCAGAGGAGCTAGCAGTCTGGTGCGTACCCAGACTGAGATATCCTTTAGAGAAGATGATTTGGCAGTTTCTGTAAGCCACACCTGGAACATGAGCCTAATGTGTTCTTCAAGGTATGCAAGGTATGACATCTAGAGATCTATCTAGACAAAATCTCTGAAAGCTTTTGAAAATCTTGACTTAAGTGACTTTTAGGAGGTATGTAGCAACTCAGGAAAACCAAGATGTGTATTAGTCTCATTTCCGCAGCTGCTGGTTTCACGTAGTGGCCAGTTTGGGCAGCTGCAAATGAATTCTTTGCATGCCAGTCCAGTGTTCTTGCTGTGGAGCCACAGAAGATGTTTACTTAACTTGTGAATTTAAAAACATTCATGAAGATCTTTCACTCAGAAGCCACTTACCTCAGACTTTTTTCATAAGTATCTGTCTGCTTGTTTTGCCAAGTCTTTAAACCCTCTGTAACTTTAAAACCCCTGTAAATGTAAACAAATGCAGGTAATTTTCATTAAGATGTCAGTTTGTCATTCATGTTTCATTTCCAGAAGTAAGGTACTTTTGGAAAAAGCACACAACCGCTGCTGAGAAAGCAGTTTGAATATGCAAAATGAGCAAGTCTGAGAAAGTATTTCCTTCCTTGCACTCCAAAGGCACTACAAGCCTAGAGAAAACTTCATCTTACCTGCCTCTTCATTTCTCAGCAGTAGATTTCTTTGTGCATACCTGACCCCTTCCAGGTATCTGATGGCATCAGTTTCTAACTTTTGCTTTTCCCTTTGGTAGTCTTACTACAAATAAAATAATAAAGATAATTTGTTTATAAAAGAATACAGTGTTTACCTAGGCTTGAATATAAGACAATGGTGATACAGAAGGGAATACAGATGCAGCAGGGAGAACTGTCTATCCAGGTTCACTTCCCAGACTGTCTGCCATTTTGGGCAATGCTGCATGCTCCCTTGCATTTTAATCTGGAATAGTAAAAAAAAAAAACAGTGATGACAAAATTGGTCTATAATATTTATACCTAGAACTCATAGCACTTTTCCTGCTGATCATCTCATGACACTGACTCCTTTTAGAAAGCCCCAGCTGCTTGGAAGAAGATGCATTTCTCTACTTAGCTGAAGAGGGCCTGATCAAAATGGGATTACAGTGAACACTTCTAGAAAGCACATCGATACCTAAATGTGTATTTATGTACCTAACCTTAGTTCAAACATGTTGACCTAAGAGAATAGGACAAGGACATGTATTATGAGAGTGGGAGAATCAAAGAAGGACCCCAGGAGCCTTGGTGCCCTGCCATTTGTTTAATCCCTGGGAGACTGCTTCAGGACTCACAGTTCTCCTCCTTGTAAAAGGTTAGCCCACCCCACCCATGCTAGTTCACACAAACTGGGTTAAGCCTGTTTCTAGACATTGTACAATCCTGAGAAGCAGATTTACTGATATGAATTAGTCTTCATCGCATTGGATCCCTATTTTTACTGTGCTGATTGGCAGAGACTGAACAGTTTAGTTACTTTGCCACTGGGTAAGTTTGATCTCTTGATAATCTGAAGGTTGAAAGCTGCAGAGGCAGGGAGACTCTCCTTTGAGAGCTGGCATTCAACCTGTACATACCGAGGGAGATTTCCCAGCCTATCCTGAGCAATGGCAGCGATACTTCCCCAGGTGCTTTGGTGTCACTGTAGCCCATCAGTGGTCTTGCATAGTGTGCCATCACAGGCCTGAAAATGCCTATTGGCTTTTTGTAAAATAAGCATTCCAACAATTAAAAAAATAATAATAGTAATAATAATAGTGAAATTATGTCATAAAGATTTACCTGTATGAGAAAATAAATAATTTTCAGAACTCCAAGGAAGTATTCATTCTTTGAGCTGTAATGGTGTTTCCCTGCTTCTTTCTGTGGTATGTCTAAGCATCCTATATATCCTAGATATCTTTTAATCCTGTTAGATTTTCAGTACCTGGGCTTAATTTACTTGTTTTATGCATTTTTGAATTTTTAGTGTTGCTCCTTCTGTTGGCTTTCCAGTGTTGATAACCTTCCTATTACCCTCTGTTTTTAGCATCACTGTTTATGACTAAGACAGATTTTAGAGCTAGATAGCCACTGAAGTGTGTACTGAAGATTTGTCAGATTGCACTGAACTCTTGGGCTTTTGGATTTTCACTCCTCTGGAAATTGAGATCTTTGCTTCTCCATCCAGTTCTGTGTCCACAAGGTCACAGTAATGGCATTTCCAGAACATTCACAGTGCTTTTTCACAAGATCTTCTCTCTACCATCAGTATCTCGTCAGAAAGAAGCTGTGCAAGGTCCTTTTGTACACACCGAAGAAAGCCTTCTTTTCAGTGTGTTCCAGCTAGGCACACATAAGAGAAACTAATTTATTTTTTTCCCTGGGAAGCGAGCCAGTGGTCAGGTACCTTTCTTAAGTGGTCAGTTTTCAGCAAGTAATTGAATGTTATCTTGTTAGCCCAGTCTCTTCCCTTCTCTCCTACTAGTCAAGCTATTTGTTAAAGGAGATGGGTTATCTCACTGACATCGTTCCTCTTCACTTGATTTATCATTTCAACATTTGAAAAGCACAGTAGAGCATAATTACACCCAAGAGTGTAGTTTAATATTGAAAAATTTCTTTCCTTTCCATTGCTACAAAGGAACTAGCTCTTGCAAGACAAAGGCAATACACCTATGAACAGTGTTTTGAAGAAAATGATTACTACAGCTCATAAAACATGAAACAGAGATAAACACAGAGTATGGAAGAGCTCCATGAAGTCTGGTTTCACTAGCAAAAAAGAAAATTACCCCTAAAGTATAACTAATAATATAAAATTATATTTGTGTCATCTTTCTTTTTTTAAACTGATAGCTTTATACTGGGGAATTTTTCACTGCTCCAATCCACAGAAAGTGATAAAAACAGCTGGTGGATATTTAAGTAGACAGCCTGTTAATAAGGCCTGCAGGTACAACTGCTAATGCTGAGACCCTATTTTTCAGCTGTCTTTTAGCCAAGTTAGGGATTAGATAACAATAAGGCAAGTTTATGCTACAGATGTGTCTTCGCAGTGTTGTCTCAGGCTGACTCTGTGCTGCAGACTCTCCTGATGCCAACACTTTTATAATGGCAAAACTATGCTTTTTATCCATGTGGCTTCTTTCATTTGTAAGAGGATAGGGGAGAGTTTTTATACTGTAGTGCCAGATGTACTTTGCTGGAACAGGAGTGATTTGTCAGTATAATATAGCAAACTTTGTGTAAGGGGAACCTTTCTCTGGCAAAGACAGAGATGTCTGCATTGTAACCTGTTTGCAGACTTACATTGATGCTGGCATCTTGTAATTTGTTTTGATTCACTTTGCAATCTTAACCTTCTTCCCATGTCCTTTGAAAATTAAGAAACCATTTGAGATCAAAAGTGCTTTCCTAACGTCAGTGTAAAAGCACAATTTTTGACAAAAAAAAAAAGAGAGTTAGGAGTGGAAGTTCTGCTGTGTGGTACGGGCTCACCAGGGGGAAGAGAGATCAGACAGGGACCCTGGGCACCCTTGTGCTGCTGAGGCGGTGCGGTGCACACAGACAGACTGGGAGTCTACCAGTAAATCCACTAATTAAACATCTCTGCTTGCCTAAATACCAGCTAACTGGTCATATCTGCCGCTTTCGGTTTCTTCCCCAGGGCTATGCGTAAACTGGGGATGATGTGCTGAGATCCAAGGGTTCAGTTTGGGAGCCTGCTGAGCTTGAGACACAGTGCCCAGTTAGTTGACCTGCATACTCATCAATACTGGAGCTATAATGAGGCAATGGAATTGAAGCCAAGTATTGAAAGGATCAAAGCTGGATGGGGAGTAAGGAGGGATGCTTAGGAAATTGACTGAATCATTCAAAGAACCAAAAGAAACATAAATGTGATGTCATCAGTCTCAAAATGATGACCCTGAAGTAGTTTAAATGATGTAGGTGAGATTAAGAAATAATTATAAAAGATAGCAGCCGATGGAGTAGTACAATTTGGGCTGGTATATTATCACATATATAACTTGGCTCCTTTTGTAACTGATGGTGAAACTCTTGCGGACTGTAGCGGAGCAAAACATAAGCAACATTGAGCATTGCATGCTTGCAATTAGAAAAAGAGAAGAGAGCCAAAGACAGATAAATGCAGCATTTACTGAGCCTAACCAGAACCCTGTGGGAATACCTGTGGGCAGAAGATACTGCATACCAGTTCTCTTTTGAGGAGGCTGATTTTGTGGCTAATAGGTAGTGAAGATAAGTACTTCTTCCAAAGGAAGGTACCAGAGATGCAAAAATGCCAAGGCATAGAAAATGACAGTAACAGTCTCAGGACATCAGGGCATCTGAACCGTGAAGAGATTTTAATCTGCCTTTTGTCATTCTCTGCTTCTGTTTTCTTTACCCTGGGAAAAATACCAATGTTTTGTTATTAAAGGAAGCAGTGTGTTTACCCTCTGCGCTTAAGGCTGTCTATCCCAGAACATTTTGAAGATTATTAATCTAAGTGCAATGAGCATTAAGGTCATTACTGATAAAATTATAAAATAATACAAAGTAATGAAAAGAAAATACAAAATCTATAGAAATTCTACCTACAGATTTCCTTAGTGTAACTCTTGCTTGTAGTTTCAGCCTGTCAGAGCAATTTCCCTGGAAAACACCACTGACATGCGCTTTTTGGTCGTAATATTTCACCCTGCCCTTCCAACAGACACTATAGAAAGTTTTGTGGCTGAGTATTGGGAATCAATCCTTGCCTTCTGCACAGTAAAATTAAGCCAAGTGCTGTGTGGAGTTAATGTTGGTTTCTTCTGTTGTAAATTCAGGTTCTGGGACTCTCCACTTGGGCAAAGAGACAGGAGAGAGCAGCCAGACCTTTCCTTGGAAGCGGGTAAGCACTGCTGCCAGCCAGGGCACAAGCAGAAGAGTGCCTATGGCTGGTGAGGTCATAAGTCCATTCAGGCCAGCCTTTTGGTGACTGCTTGCTGGAGATTTGGTTTACATTGCCAGCAAGATGGTGTTGTAGGATCAACATGGAATGTACTGCCTGAGAAAAATCCTCATGGTGTTTGCTTACCCACAGCCTAACCAGGTTAGCTGGCTTTATTTCAGTTTAGGGTTTAGAGTCTCTCAAAGGGGCTAAGCTGTATTGACTGAGCTCCGCTGAGTGGAAAATAAATCCTTTTTTAGATTACTAGCTTGGGCCTAGATTTGATGAGTCTAGTGCATGGGAAATAGGGGTAGGGTAAGTTGGGAAAGGTTTCAAATATGATACTGGAGATGTTTCTGTGGAGATCCTGAGAATGACCCAAGGAGTGTCCTGGACACTTTTTGTTGATGCTATATATGGAAATTTTCTAAGGTATTTCTCCCGCAAACCCTTAATGAAAACAGGATCATGGAAAGGCAGTGGTGAGGTAAATCACGGCTCTGTCATCTGTGTTCTCATTTTGACAGTGGCTTGCCCAGGATTCCTGCCCCACTTGCACGTGCTGGTCAAAGCATTACTTTCCCGCCTGCTTCTTTTCACATATTCTCACAGTGATGCAATCCTCCGTAGTAGAGGGTCACAATGAATCTGTCCGTGTCCCCCTCCTGTGACACAGAAGTCACAACCATCCTGCCATTTAACCCACACATTCAATGTATTTGCTTTCATTCATAGCAGTGTGAAGGCTCTCTACTTGGCCTTTAGAGATCTGCAGCCATTAGCAGAAATACTGCAAAATTAAAAACTGACCACATCAAATGAAAATGTTGTTGCTTATGACTTAGAAACTTTGCACATCCCCTGTTTTATTTTACCATTCCCTTTATAAAGAGGGAGCCAGCACACACTCAAGCCAACCAACGATTTTTAGTTTTCTCCAGTTACCTTGGTGCTGCTATTAAATAGCCAGGAATTAGCAAGCCTGACTTTCTTCTGGCCTGACTCCTGGCCAAGGGCATGAATGTGAATGCACCAACTCCCTTTCCAGCTTGCAGCTGCTTTTTAGCGGTGCTGCTGTGTGCTGTAGGAACGAAAGGAGACAAAGAGCGGGTTTGTCTGCGCGCGGCCACCTTTTCTTATGTCTGGATTTGGGCAGGAGGGCGGTGGAAGGCTTTCCACGCTTCTGGCTCCCATCTCCCCTTTGTGCAAGGACTCTGCTCATTTCAACTGTAAAATCAGTCGTGCTCATAAGTGCCTGTGCCGAGCCGGTGGGTTAGTGACTTTTGGGGAGGTTACAGTCATGAACTGTAGCTTTTGTTAAAGGAAATGGATGGACTGCGGGCTGGTTACAGGCTTGAAAGTGTAGAGAAGAGGTAAGCAGAGCCCACTGGGCTGTGTTTGTTTGCCTTTGGGTGGCATTTTACCTGGTGCCAGTGACTGGACACTCTCCTTGATCCTCTCCCCTCTAATCAAAATTTCGAATTAATTCTTACAGTGTAGGGAGTGGATTTTATATGACATGTTGCTTGATTTCTCCTCCCTACCTTTTACCTGCTGTGGAGGTAAATGTCTTGGAGAAGAGATACATCTCCTTATTACTCTTGCATATGAAATGCCTTTTGGGAAAGTTTGTTGTGCTCCCTTCTTCTTCTGGTTTAGCCCTGGACATCAGGCCCTGTCCCCATGCCACTGTGGTATATCTAACTGTGCCATCTTTTAGTTGTGGGGTGTAAAAATGCCTCTCTCTTTGCCTTTTTTGTGGTCAGAATAGTGTTAAATTACATCACACTAGCACGGTATCAGGGTGTGTGGGTAGAGCACAGGGGAAGCCAACCTATTGCAAGGACAGAAGGGCTGGATGGGGCTCTGGTCACACCCTTGCAATTAAAGGCGTTACCTGGCAGCTCACAGGGGCTGGTGGCAGAAGTAATCCTGTGGACTTTATTTCTAGAAACCACAGTATTATTAAAATGTGCATTAAACTGAGTCCTGAAAGAATCAAATAAGAATAACAAACCAGCTGCAAAGGCTTATATTTGTCTTTGATGTGCAGCGTATTTGCAAATAGTTTCTGTTTCTGTCTACATGGCTGTAATTACTGTGAGTCACTGTATGTCTGATATGCAATGCAAATTACTAGGCCAGATTAAATTTTGCAGTATCTAAAACTGTAGATTTTAATGTGCTGATTTTCACCTACATCTCCAAAGACAACAATCTCTTTTTTTTCTTTTTTTAATAGTAGTGATTTTCAGTAAACGATGCTGCTTATATGACTGAACTGAAAAACTTTGGTGAAGCTTTACAGCATATTCTGACTTTGGGGATCACAAAACCATTAATACACACATTGATTCCTGTCTAAGATAAATTCTTACTGATTAGGGGAATGGACAGGAGCTATATATTAGTGTTTATCACCCACTAAAGAATCTTAGCATCTGCTAATAACAATTTTGATTTTTCTGAAAATTGTCTGCGTACCATCTTCATCAGTTTCCTTTAGCTCAGGAGCTCCAATATTTCACTAAATATTTTTTCCTCTGCTTTTTCTAAAGTCATATGAACACTTTACAATTTTCATGCTTTTTTCAGTTCTTAGTGACCCTGAAACTGATTTTTTTTTTTTTCTGACTGAGAAATTTAGATTTGAGATTGTATTTGAAAGCAAAATATATATGACCTGTGGTTATTTTTCTGGAATTTTGCTATCATCAAAACAATACAAAATTCAGTCTTCTGTAAAAACCTAGCACTTTAGAGGAAAAAGTTGTTGCTCATTAGAGAAGCTTGCAGCTTGATCTAACTGTAGAACGCCTGCTTTTCTGTTTCATTTTAAGCTACTTTATGCTGCAAGAAATGAAGCTCATGAGATTAAAAAGTTATCCTGAAGAAGTCACATTGCGTGCTGGAAACCACTCAGCCATTACAACAAGCCTTTCCAAACCAGTGACAAATGAGAAAATACTGTAGTAACACTCAGGCATGATGACCTTGCGAGCTTTGGTCTTGCACTTGTTCTAGAAGCTTTCAAAGCATTTAAAGATGACCTGTTTCTTTAATATCTATCAATGATGGCAATGTCCAGATGTGACTCTTAGAACAATCATCTGGTTCTCTCTTTTTGCTGAGTAACTTAATGGGAAACATTATGTCATTATGTATTAGTAGCATCTCAATATGTTAGAGTGTGACCTACAACCAGGCTAGCAAATCCCACAGGTGGAAACAAGAATTGTTAAGCAAACTTCCTGAATTTGGGAGTAGTAGGAACCAAGGAGTTGCAGATATCCCTGTGAAGCTATGTTAGATGTGCCTCACAGAGAATCACCCATCTTTAGCTTAGCAAACTCCCTTTGCTGAATTGCTGAGCCTCATGCACGCTCTCCTCTGCAGAAGGGAGAGAAAACACCGGTCCATTTGTGAGGAGCTTCTTGTGTTGTTTAGCAATAGTGGCTTCATTCATCAGTTCAGCAGAAATTTGCTAAATAAGGTAAGAGCTTACAGGAGAAGTTCTTATGCTGGAAATGCTGTGGCTCCCAAGTGTCAGCAACCAGAGTAAGTTTTCAGCATAACAACTGGGAGTTAAGGTGTATGTTTTCTAGGAATAAGGTTTTGTGTTTATTTTATGAAACTAGAAAGTGAGTGCTAAGCATTGTCCCTTTTCATGGTCACTGTAACCATAGCAGTTTCTTGACATTAGGACTAGGCAGACTTCATGGAACTTGAAACTTTGCCAATTAATGTAAATTGCTACTTTCTTTTTTCCCTACAAAAATTATTTAAAGTGTTTTAAAAATACATGTTTTTCAAGGTTGTCTTGAAATAGACACAAGCAGAGCTGACGGTGGATACATCACAGTCCAGGAACCTCTGAGAAAGAAGCATGAACATTATGAAATCTAGTATTTAAAAGTCGGAGTTGCTGGGGCAGCCTTAGTTCAGGCTCCTTGAGGCTGTGCATTATGCTACCAGCTTTAATTATATTGTTGCATACATTTTTTTCTACTCAAAATTTTGCCTACTGTTATGCTAACATTTATGAATCTTTCAGTGTTTGAATTTTGTTAACTTTTCTCTTGCATTGTTAACTTTTTTCTTGCGTCAGGCTTTTCTTATGGTGTGGAGGAAGCTGGAAATGTGGGGATGTAATTTCCTGGGATTTTTAAAAAGGAAGTCACCCCTTAAGCTGAAGAAGTCATCTTCTTGAGCCTTCCTGACCATTTCTCATATGGGTGCTTAGAAAAGATAAGGAATCCTAATAATTTTCTCATCTATTTGAACTAAAGGAGTGACTGGTAGCGGTAAAAACCCAAGAGGCTTAAGTTTCCTAAAATGCTAAACAATTGGATTCAGCCTTTTCCCAGTTCCCTCTCAGTGCTCTCTGAGGGATGCTCTCTTGAGCCTCCCCTGTGAGGAGCTAAGCACTCACACTTTTCAGGAACTGCTGAACTTCTCAGAGGACCCAGGCCATGTAGTAAATGACAAAGTATTTTTCTAATGAGAAGAATATGTTGGAGGAGAAAATAAATTAATTTTTAAATAAAACCCTTGAGACAGCTTGAGACAGTGTTCTTAAAGAAGGGAAGGCATTTGAAAAGACTTAGAGGAACAATAAGAACATATTTTTAAAATCAAAATCTCATGGAAAAAGATCTTTGGGGTTGAGAGGATGGAATACAGATTTCAGCTCCACCAGTTGTAATTAAAACCATAAGATTCTGTTGGGATTGTATTGAAAAAAAAAAAGCCAAGAATCCTTACGGAAATCATTATTCAACCTCTTGGTGCACTACTGAAATAGAGAAGAAAGCTCCAGTGTCACAAGTTGCTCCATGTGGGCAAACTCCTTTACCCACCAGGAGCTCCATTGATTCTACTAATAATTAGGGTGATGTCTTAAAGGGAGATAACTGGCAGCTGTGGGGATCCTCAGTGATTTTTTTGATCTCTGCTTTATAGTTTTACCAACACAGACTTAGGTTGGCTGGGGGTGTTTTATGATGATGGTGACAGCACTGGATTGGGTCTGGCAAGCTGACCAAATGGAGTGTGCGGCAGCATGAGGAGAAGCTCTGCCCAGCCCGGTGCCTGCACTGTGCCGCTGTGACACATCTGGTCAGTGCATCACTCCACTAAATGCATACGCTGTGTAACAGGGCTACACTGGCTTTCCTGCACATGCATGGAGGTGAGGAATGCTGGCTTCACTCCCCAAACCTGCATATGCGCCCATCGCGCTGCAGTGGTGCGGCACGATGGCCTCATAGCGTACAAGGAGAGATGGTG
The DNA here is from genome assembly GCA_011801015.1 of Ardeotis arabs. Taxonomy (NCBI): domain Eukaryota; kingdom Metazoa; phylum Chordata; class Aves; order Otidiformes; family Otididae; genus Ardeotis; species Ardeotis arabs. The sequence goes on along the minus strand of JAAGAY010146717.1, from coordinate 15,013 downwards.
TCAAACCATGAGTGCCTGCAGAGATCCTCCAGCAATTATAAGGGGATCTAGCTCTTTGAATGTTGAAACCGTATAGGTAAGAGATGTGCTATGAAAAGGGTATCCTCCTTGACCATTATGACTTTAATAATCTCTTCTTTAGCTTTCTCATTTTTGAAAATGCGTAGGCAGCCATTGTCTCAGGAAAACAGAGAGACCAAGAGAAAAAGATGGCCAGTGAAAGGGGTTTTATTTTCTTCTCTTTCTTGCTATGAAAGAGTTCATTGTTCCACCTCCACAGTTTGTTGCTGGCTGTGGAGAAAGGAGCAAATTACTGAGTTCAGGCAGAGGAGAAGAATGGTATTGAACTGGGATGAACAGGGGTTTTCATCATGACAAGAGCTGGCCAGATAAGAAATCAGTTGATTTTGTGTCAGATGGCTGATGTTGTATTTTAGTATTCCAGTAGTGACCATGTTATCTCTGACGCCTTTTGGAACTGTTTGTACTTTGATTTAATCTGGAATTACAGCTTTCAAACAGATTCAGTAAGCCCCTGAAGGGAACAGTTACTTGTCAGCTGTGATTACATTTAAGTAGTGCAAATGGGAAATTTGCCATTTTGCCCCTCACCAAGCTCTATTGAGTCTTTTTGGAGGTCTGTATTGCCTTTTGATTCTCTGAGTTCTGTATTACAGTATACTACCATATGCTTTGTATGAAGTTTTATAGCAATTACTGCTGACACAGAAAAAAGACATAATAGCAGATAACATGAAAAATTCTCCTTTCTGCATTATATAGAGAATAAATTTATTTTCCTTTCTCTATATACAAAAATAGCACTGAAGAAATGTGGCTGAACAAATGAAGGTGAATTCATATTGTTTCTTCTGGTAATTTTGACAGCACTTTCTAGATGGGAATTTTTACCAGTAGAACTATATTGATCTAATTATAGTGCTATAGTTATGCTGGAATAAATTCCCATGTGAGCAGTCCTAGTCAGGAAGCAGGGTGTTCATGCAAGGATTTATGCTGATCTAGCTTTAGTGAGATAATTATACCAACAATGTTTGACCCATAAATTTCTCTGTGTAGATAAAATGCTTTGCACAGATGCCTAGCTCAGAGACCCACACCCAAAATACAGCAGGACTTGGAGTTACCCGCAATGGGGTGCTGGAGAGTGGCTCTACTACCCACCCTTGCATTCCACATGTCTATCAGTTCCTCTGCGAAGCAGTTAAAGTTTCTCATCATCATCTGGGAAGGCTCTTCATCAGTGAAACAGTATAGATACTTTATTATATGTTGTCCAGTACAATATATTTTTCCTTCACAATATATGGCATTTACTGAGCAAAAACAAGCTGGGAGACATCTGTAGCTAATTTTAGTCTGGAAGAGAGGAGTGGAATATTCAGGGATGTCTGTAGGCCAGGGATGTTAACAATGACACGGGCAATGTGTATTTTATGTAAATTGGTCAAAAATCTGTAGGCGGTGCTGCTGTAGGCTGGACAGTTACTATGACAGTAGGTGCAAATAGCATAGCGGCTGACTTATGTGCAAAGTCATTATTAATTTCAAGTGGGTTTGTAGGTCTGCATTTACGTTTGACCTCCTTTTCTGTTTCACAGGAACAATTTTGTGATAGAATTTAATCCTCATTAACTCTTAAGAAATACTTTCAGTTTGTTTCATTGTTGAATGACCAGGTTCTAGCAGCATGGACAGCACAACAAGGAAGAATTAACTTTGTGGATCAATGTTGATTGTAGCTGGGGACTTTTGTGCGTGTTGAATTTGCTTAGTAGTAAATCAAGCTGCATTGATATAAAAAGATCTGCATATATAGGCAGCATATTCCCCTAGTTTAACATAAGTGCCAGTTGCTCTATTGCTGGTTTTTTTTTTGTGTTTGGCTTTGCTATCGTAAAATCTGAATGATGAGCAGCAGAAAATTTACATTCAGTGTGCATCAGGGCTTTCCTGGAACACTGCTGCTAAACCCTGCACAACATTTGTGACCAAATATTTGGTAACCTATGCGAGCACAACAAAATAAAGGAGAGAGGCTTGGGTTTGAAGGGGTTACGTATGGAGAAGAATCAAAAAAGCAGCAGGGCAAGGAGGCAAAACCTGAGAATTGCTGGAGAAGGAAAATTGCTATAATCAGGGAACTGGAAAGGCATTGCAGAAGCAGATCTTGTGGATAAATGAACTAACAAAGCATGCTTTCTCATTGCTCTCCTACGTCCTCCTTGGTGTCTGACTGCCTTTACATTAACCTGAAGTCCCCATCAGCAGCAGGCTCTGAAAACTCTGTGTGTGAGGAACAGGTGGCCATAAGAACCTGCAACTCTCAAACTCCAATAATAGCTGGAAAAAAAAAGAAGAGACGTTGTTCAGCAAAGCAACGTTTCTTTCATCTGCATTAATAATATATTATATGTGATCACTCTAGGCAGCTGATACTGCTCCAGAGCATACAAACTCAGTGGTGAGCATATCGTATGTCCCACCTGGACGCAGAGACTACGGAGTGGACAGCCTGGGTGGAAGGGGTGCCATTCTGAGCTGAGGACATTACACAGAAGGCAGTGTAGCGGAGGTTATGTTCACCCTGCAGAGCAAATGTCCTTTGGGCTGTACCTCCCAGGTGCTGACCCTATGATCACCTAGATCAGTGGAGCTCTTGGGCAGCGCCGTGTTTTCATTCTGGTTCCTTCTGTGGAAAGCAGGATGCAGGGGATGCTGTGGGCTGTATTTCATCCTGACATGGCATTGCCATGCAGCTGAGTGTTCCCTTTGGCTCCTGCAAAGGATCCAGGGTCTCATGATACAGTCATAATGTATACAAACCCTGCTCCCCACTGTGACATCTAGGCCCAGCTGATAGATTATAGGCAAAGACTACTGAAGGAGCTAAGAAATATCCCTGTTGCTAAATATGAATCAGGTTTGCATTTGCATTTTCTTTAATTAGAAATATTTGTCTTGCATAGCGGCATTGTTCCACTAAATGAACCTTCCTTGTTTTTACCGTGGAAAGTGAGAGAATGGAGACAATGAGAAAGTGGAAAAACAAAGGGAATCAGGGTGAAGCTATATGGTGCAATGCTTCAAAGAAAATAGCAAATCAGAGGTGTATACAGGCAGTCTTCATGGACCTGGACACTGGAAAGTGTGCAGTAAATTTAGGGGCTGGCGAGTTATTTTCTGTTGCTCTGTAAAGGATCAGTGCAAGGACTGGTGCTGTAGGGCAGTGAATTTTAGTGAGGATTTCCCTTTGACAGGCATGAATGACTCTACCTCCTGCAAGGAACATACCTTGGAGTGTCATCACCTTCAGCTAGTGATTCCTTCTCCAGTGAAGACAATGGCCAATGGGAGCTGAGTTGCTTTGATTCCTCTGAAGGTGTAGCTGGTGCTTCATTAACTCCTTCAGCCTCTGGGGTTCTCGAGGGAGCTCCAAGAGGCAATAAGGAACCTTGAATCCAAAGATTAAAATTTCCAAACGGAGACCTCTCTGATTCTATGGTTCAAGCCCCCACCGTTTGCACAGCATATGAGCTGTTGCAGTTTAAGGAAGGCAGAGATATTGTTTGTCCAAATGTGATTTGTTTTTCTCTTTGTGCCCATTAAACCAAATCATCCTGGCCAGAGAGAGCTCTTCTTCCATTCTTATAAGAGAATACCATTTTACAAATAATGTGAGGAAGTATACCACAGAGATTAGCCACCGTTTCTTTGAGACAGTAGGCCAAAATACTTAAATACTTAAATAGATCATAGCAAAAGTACACTTATCACCTTGTTATCAGTGTATCTCATACCACTGTACCCTCATTAAGGCACACTGCAGGTGCAGCAAGAGCATGGGCCTAGGAGAGCATGGGCCTTTCTTTGCTAGTGGGTTCATACCCCATGAGCTAGGACATGTGATCCAATACGTTAGTCAAAGCCTCTTTTGCCAAATGAATGTCTACGTGTCTATGCGAGACATCCCTGATACTGTATCCTTGTCAATTCTCCCTTAGGAGGTGGCCATCTCCTAGTGCACTCAGACTGCCTGGAAAATTGGTCTCTTTCTCTCGCTGTGGTGCTTCCTGTACTGCTCCAGACAATGTTGCCTCCAACACGTCAGAGTTGGGTTCTGAGGTTGATACTGCACACCAGGGATCACTGTTTCCCAAAGGCACACTCTGCAGTTACTCTGCAGCTGCTTTGGTGGCTGTTAGTTCCTGGTATAAGCAAGTCTTCATCAGTTGTGGTAGTTGGAAGAGAACAGGAAGACTCAGAAGAAGATAGAAAATCACACAGTAATGTTCATGCATCCAAACAGTCAGTAGCAATCTTGAGCTCTGCTGAGGGCAAGGCACTGGCAATATCTGTAATCCAGGGGATGTGCCTGCCTTCATCACAGCAGCTCCTCTTGTCAGGCTGTCAGCACTGTATTGGTCAGCACCTGCAGGCAGCAATGGAGCATCACGAATGTCCAGGTGCTCTAGGTGCTTGCAGGAGGTCTTCTCTGTGTGCATTCCTGTTACTGAAGTGCACAGATCTTTGTCCTCTGCAGCCACAGGTTGCTCTGGGTCTGCAGCACCAACTGCCTCTCCCTGACAATGCCTCTTTATTGCTCCCAGAGCAACAATGCGCAGAAGGAAGCTATTCCGCATTGTCCTCACTGAAGCAGCTACCCCAGGCTTCTTCTCTTTCCTTGGCCTCACACTTGTCCTCTTTCCTGGGCAGCTGCAGATGAGACAGAGGAGCCCGCGATTGTGGCCACTGAAGCCACTGCCACAGCTGTTGACTTGCAGTGCTTGGCTTGCGGCCAGCTCATAGCGATCAGTGTCACCATGTCAAACGTACGCACACCGTGTGTGTTGTGTGTCTGCCTGAACTGCCCGACTGGAGCGCAAGTTGCCTCTGCGGAGGCTGTGGCTGTTCACTGGTGTGGGCTGTTCAAAAGAGTCAGATCACGAGATGGTGGGAGAACTTCCCAGGATTTCTGTTGTGTGATCCCGAGGTGGGGCACAGCAGTTTTTCAGCTGCTTTATGGCCCGCATCCAACTGCTAGAAAAATGCTGCTGTGATTGGAGGTCAGCGCTGTTACAAGCAAGGGAAGCCACCAGAGGAAACCTTCCTTGTCTGAAAGCACTGACTGTCTGTAAAATAAGGCTATTAGGATGCCACCACTGCGTGCCTGCTCAGATGGTACGCTTAAAATGAAGTACATCATCTTAATGTAACCTGAAGCAAGCAGACAAGCTCTACATCTTTTTCTGTGTTGGGCTGACTCAGGTTGATATCACTGAAGAAAATGGGCTTGCACAAGTGAGCTGTATTTATTCATTGCAACTGCTCTAGACTGCTTTTTAGAGAGGTGTTGTTGACTTGTTTGATGTGATCCCCAAGCTAGAATAATTCTGGCTGTGACACTAGAATTTAGCTTCTCTTTAGCAAGTAAAATTATATAGGCATTCAACAATCTGGGAGTACTCCTGCCTTTTTGCATCAGGGCTCCAGCTATAAGCTGGTGGTGAAGTCTAACAACATTATTTTATTACCACAATATCTGGGAAAAAAACTGCCGAGAATTAGCTACCAATCTCAGACTAATTATGCTCCATAAAAGTTATATTGTCTTCCCAGTTTTGTCCCGAGGCACGGCCTAACTACAGAATGGCAAAATTTGTATATTGCCATGAAATGCCATAGACCAGAGTTACACCCATGTCAGGGTATAGAGGCTGAGCTGCCGGGCCTGCTGAACCCTGTGGCAGTATTGAGAGATGCTACTGGGCCAGGAGACTGCAAATTCCCTTATGAGTAATTCAGAAAGCCTGTCGGCAAATGGCTGGAAAGTGCAGGCCATTTATCTCACTTCTTCATTATTGCTGCACAAATGTCACCATTCTTTTACCTCAGCAGCTCTGTCAGGAAAATTATGATTTAAGTGCATGAAAATGAAACCAGGCTGCCACTCTAACATTGGTAGAGCCAATGCTGAGATGAGAGTAACAACTGGGAGCAAACTCCTTTCTTCTGCTCATGATTTTCTTGTCTTTATTTCATTGTCCAGCTTTCTTTGTGGTGAAAACCAACATTTAATAAAGAGAAGCCACATTTGCTGAGTTTGACTATTGTGAGTTAGAATCACTTTTTGTCTTACAGTTAGCTGCTGCTTACTTATTTGCTATACATGACGTAAGGCCACAATGTCTATCCTCTCCCAAACTGCCTCAAACTCTCTTTTGTTTGCATGTGGTGAGAGCATGCAAAGCACATTGTCATCATCAGCAAAATACAAATGAATAAAAGTAACACAATACGCAGTAATCTATTTTACATGTGCATGGGGTGTGCATGCAGATTGTATTGGTGCATCTTAGCAGCTCAAGCTTTAAAGCTTTGTTCTGCAGTGTCTTTGCACAAAGCTTTCTGTAAGCTATATTGTATGCTGATGCCTTGTTATTTAATTTTGCAAAATACGAAAACACCATATACCTTCCCCATGTATCTCCCTGGGTAAGAGGGAGCAGGTGTAACCATTAGGATCTTGCAGTGATGAGTGGCTCTGTTGGAAGAGTGGAGAGAGAGCAATTAGAAACGTGTAGTATCTGGCTAATATTAAACGTTAGCCCTAATTCTGAAAATACTTGTTCATTTGTTTAAATCTGAACACATTTTCAAAGTTCAAGGCCCTTTACTATTTTTCCTTGAACATGAGAAAACAAAACCCTGGTCAATTTTCCTTCTCTAAGGCTACTATGGCCTCTGTCTGTTCTCTCAGGATGGTATGATTTGCTTGAACTCTTTAAAAAATAATATTGTAAGTATAAACAATTACAGGTGGAGCCTAACGTACCTCATAAACACTGTTTGACTCCGTGCTAACGCTGAACTTTTCTTACGGCTGACAGTGCAGTTCTACAAACCCTAGCAGTTGTCACAGTCCCTTGTGGAATTGTTATTAAAATGTAAGTGTTGCTTAATACTTAGAACTGTGATAAGTCTCTGTGGAACTATAAAATTACAGGCAGTTTTGCACAAGTGTCTTCTAAATGATAGCAGAGCATCCCTCTTTCTTCCATTCAGAACTGATTAGGAAACTCCCTCCCACACATCTTCCCTGCTTTTAATTGAGAACAAGATGTATTCTTCTGTCTCTTGAATAAAATTTATTTTAAGGAGGTGTGCGCACCAGGTTTATGCATATGCTGAATTGGAAAATATTTATACTTACATTCAGAACATGGTGGAGTTCACTCAGGGGCATACACTGTGTTTACTTTGGTATACATGAAAGGAACAAAATAGGAACATACATACCATATAGCTAGACTGGCATTTACTATAGCTGAACAAATCAAAAATAAAATGTGCAAAACTACAATTCTGACAAGCTTTCTGTTGGAAAATGTGCAGTAGAAGTGTGTAAATGTAAAAATTCTCAAGAAATCAAGCCTATTTTGCTGGCTGGAACTTCTCTTAAAAAAATGAAAAAATGTTTGAACCATATGAAGATTTCCCAATCAATATTTAAGCTGAAAATGTACAATGTTTAATAAATGACTTTTCAAGTATTAAGTATATGTACGATACACCTTCTGTATAATGCAATATAACAGTTGAAAAAATTACATTAATACAGGATTATTTTAAGATGTTTTGACCATTCCAGCACTTCCCTTTTCTTCCCAGGTCCTGGAACTTCCTTCCTGAATAATTTTGAAATTTTGGGTTGTTGGACTTACAAAGGGATAAAAAGTGAAAATCCTTCCAAAACTTCGTTCCTGGCACTGCTTAGTACTAATGATGACTGCTGTATTGACAGAGCTTTGGTGCTGAGAATAGATTGGATATAATACTTCAAAGAATGTGGAAGAAATTGATTTGAGACAGCCACAATCTAGAAAATATGTTTTAGGGAATGAGCTAGCACAAGATTAGATGAACAAAAATAGCTTTCCTATCTTTTACTTTTCTGATTCTGTGACCCTGTAGTATGTGCTGTTAACCCATTAAAATAAGCTTTGAGTGCTCACCATCGATTTCCAGCTTTACAGTCCGTAACCGAGGTGTATTACTCATGCTCAGACTGCTGCCTGGCACTGGTGGGTGTGCTGTGATCTGACACTGTCAGAAAATGGTAAACTAGCATTCTAAGCCTCCCCCCACGGCCATCATGTAATTTAGGAGATAACTGCTAGAGTAGTAGGATTTTCTCACCTTCCTGTGTGCCAGGTAGGGCAACATTTTCTGTAAAGAAAGAGGATGGCAGCAACTGATAATTTCAGTTAAATCACATGCTGAATCACCTCATGGCAAATGATAAGCCACATAAGCGCTTCTGATTTCTATGGCATTATCGCGTTTGTAGTGGGAGGAATGGAGTGTAGGTAGGAAGGTAGTGAATACAAGTATGCTGTCTAGAATCTGGTCTTTTAAACGGAGCTTCTAGCATACTGAGCAATTGGCATGCTCTAAAATGGAATATTTATTGCAGGACCTGCAACAGTCTGAAGAATACATAGAAACTGTAACAGAGAATACATTATACAGAAAAGCTGCATCAGGAAGCTACCTGTGTACTTGCAACCAACAAATACAATTACACACGGATGAACATGACATTTTAAGAATGCAGAAGAGTTGCCCAGCTAGAGAAATCTTTCATTTTCCTTTACAGGAAGGTTTAAACAGCAAGAGGAAACCTCAGATTTTGACTTGCAGAATTTTCTTTGTAGATTCTTGTTAGCATTTCATAAACAGACTGCATGAGATGTAGCAACATTCAGGAAAGCCTGTTCCTCAGTAATGGTTCAGTGAAGTGACCGGGCCTGATTAACAGGCCTGAGACAGAGCTGACCCATGAATGATCCATATTGCTTTGCTATATTCAGTAGGATTGTGTTAATTATAACGTCTTCAGTACTCACAGAGTGTGAGAAAGTACATAATAAAAATAAGTAACAACTCCTTAGCCTTCTGTTATTTTAACTATAACTTCCTCAGTAAACATAGAGTGTGAGAAAGTACATCATAAGAATGGATAACAACTCTTTGGCCTTGTGTATGAAAAACCAGGAGATATGCGAGAGAGAAGCGCTACATCACAGCAACTCCCTTGTTTCCTCTTTCGAGCTCTGGCCAAGCTCTAGAGGGGGGACCAACGGGGTAACTGAAATCAGGTGGTTCTGCATTTCAGAATAATGAAAGTTGTTTATTTAGAACTGTAAAAGGCTGGAACCTCTTGCAGCGATTTTGGAGGAGGACCTACGAGTGGGCGCACTGCATAGGACCTCCCAATTGCTGAGACAGGCTCTCCAAATCCTCGCTGCAACCGGGGCTCCCCAGTGACTGCAGATCTGGATGATGGTAACGTATTAATAGGGCAATTGGTGATGTATCTTTCTTAATCACTATACTTATTTTCATGTAGTAATGATTAGATGCACTACCTTTAAATGCTATTGCTGTTAATCTGTTGATAATCACTACTAATCCTTTATTACTTTCTTGATTTGAATAAATCAGGTGAAACTTAAGTTTGTGGAGTATTTTGGTATTTGAACCTGTCGTGCTGATCCTGCTCTGTGGTAAAACGTTCAGTCATGCCTCTGCTACCAGGAGGCTGTCCCTGTACTCTTGTGTCATTTATCCACCCCAGCAGCCACACTGTTGTATCTAGAGCTGTTTTGAACATTTTTGAGGATGCTAAGAACTGCCACCTCTGCGAATCTGCTCTTTTGCTGTGGCATTTGACAGGAATGATGTAGCAGAAGGGGAAACAAGCAGAAAGAGACTTCAACATAGAGAAGTTGCCAAGGGCATGCCAAGGAGGTAATGCCATAAAATCAGGCAAAAGCTACGCAGTAAGAAAGATTTTCTAATTTGGGAGCCATTAGGCTTGTGCATTGCCAAAGAATTGGTGGAAATCTGTGTGCAACTTTTTTAAAAGGACTTGAAAGCAGTGGTGAATATATGGCAGGGAATAGGACTGGCTTGGCAGTAGAAAGGCATATGAGCTAATAGATCTTTTCTATCTTTAATTCTTATGATTCATATTCCATCAGTCAGCACATGGTATAAGGAGAGAAAACTCGGTGCCTGCCAAATTGGTGCAGTTTTACAGATGGGATTGTTTTCAGTAGTTAGCTCGTGTCTGCCAAGAGCCACTTGCATAAATTCCTTAACCCATCAAAGACAGGCACATTTCTGTGTACAGAAGCTCATTGATACTAAGGGAAAAAAAAAACCCCACTTTTTCAAGAACTCATTGCTCTCCTTCCTGAAGGATGGTGCTGCACTTCATAAGCAAAGTGTTTGTACCAGCCCTGTAGTGTTGACTCCTTGCACTCAAAAATCACAGGACCTCTAAGCAGTTGCGCAACTGTAACATACTTTGGCTTCTTTGAATGTTTGTTCTAGCTTTAAACTTCTAGTGTTCACAGTAGTATTATTTTTTTTCGTGTTCAAGAACAACAAAGATTATACTCTTTTAGAAATAGCAAAGACCCTCATAATAAATGCATACACTGGGAACTAAATATCCATTGCAAAATCAGACATGATTCTGGGTGTACAATTCCTGTACCTGCATGCACAAAATTGATACTTAGAGGCTAGACTAGGCCCTGGTTAACTTTTACGTGATTTGGAAATGCAGAATAAGAGCTGTAGTTTTGAGCATGGATTGTTGGCAACTAGTTCGGTCCTTGTATTCTAACCTGTGCTGATGGCAAGGAACAGCGTTATTCTGGATCACTGAAGCCGTTCCGGGATGGGGAAGAAAGAATTAAGTCACAGGATGGGATAAGAGTCTGCAGGAGGGTGCAGAGTGAGCTGGCATTTGTACATCTGACACCTGCACTTGAAAGAAGAGAAGCCATTGTTACCCCACACTAATCTGCATGATACCTTGTGGGATTGGGAGTCTAACCACAGCTCCCTCACGACCCCTCAGGGTCAGTTGGGGATGCAGTCCCCTTGTAATAGGCACTGTGCAACACAGCTTGGGTCAAGTCTGCCTATGTGGCTAAATCCTAGGCCCAGCATGAACAGCTTGCTTCTCAGTCTATTAACATGCGATGCCAGACAGACAGGTACTGTTGCATCTTTTGAGACAAAAAGAATAAATGGATAAATGCATCATAATAATTTATTGTCTCCTGTAAGATGCCTCTCACTCATGTCCAGAAATTCTAGTCTGTTAATATTCAGGAAATGTGCATGTTTGAGCAATGTTTACTTTCTTGGCAGGTCCAAGGCTCCTCTGCTGCAAAATAGTCTTGCAATGACAGGGTGTTTAAATGGACAAATAGCAGGCAAGGAAGTAAGAAAAGCCATCTGGGTCACTAAGGTGGAGATGACTCCTGTTGTACCCTTCCATCAAGCTGCCACCTGTTCAGGTTTTGAAATAAATTTGTTTACTGATTCTTCCGTAAGCCCCAATGTACGTGAATTATCTCTTCTATTCATCTCAGAGCAGATACATGTGTCAAAATTTTCCCGTTTCTTATGCATACTGATGCCAGACTGAACTGATCTGGATGTTAGGTATACCTTCCAGGCATTTAAAATTATAATCTCATCAATAAATTAATCTGGAGAAAGATGATAATAGGAAATAATCACAGAGGAAACTTTAGTGCACAGGGGACAAAACATATCATTAAATCACTAGCTAAAATCTGTGTTAGTGTTATTTCCCTCTTTTACAAGGAAGTGGATTTTTTTTCCTCCCACTTCTACCCTTCTCCTGTGGATGGTTGTCTTTCTGCATGTTGCAGTCCTGGATATACTTTATCCATAAGTAGAGTGGAAGGCTAAATCTTTAAACCCAGTTCTCCTGCTTCAAAAGGCATATTGAAGCTGATTATTCATTAATAATTTATTTCTCCCTTGATAGCTATTTTTAACACAAATTCTGCAAACACTTGAGAATATAGATCAACCTAGAAAATGAGTTGTCCCATTGAAGTTAATGGAATAACCTGCATGAGTAAAGTAGGCTCATGATACTGTGCTCTATGGCATGGGTCTTGGAGATGTGCAGTCTTAAGTCCTGCTCTGAAGAGATTCTAGTTAGAATGAAGTAAAGCAAATCTAATCCTGATAAAACTACAGCTGTCTCCCCTTGAGGTTTGAAAATTGGACAGAGGGGTTTTTTTGTGTTGGTTTTTTTTTTTTTTAATTTTTCCTGACCTTTACTGATCCCTGACACAACAGGCTGTGGAAAAGCAACATTAGGTCAGCAATCTTTTTTTTTTTGCAGCAGCAGCAGTTTGCCTACAAATAAAAGAATTACAAAATTTTCAAGAAAACCTCTTCAGTCATCTCTTTCCACTTTTAAATTTGGAGCACTTCTTTTGGAATACATCTACAACAAAAGCTTTTGTATTCCTGAGGTCATTTTCAACCAGTGTAAGTAGTCCTTAAGGTCCTAAATATTTTGGAAGTCTGCTCAAATCCAAAGCTTTTCTACTGAAAGTGAAAGCAAGGTTGTACCCCCTTAAAACAACCTTATGAACCACCAACAGAGCTCACTGCTTGGTAGGAACTATTGCCATTTTCAGCTAGTTAGACTAGCAGTTTTCCTATTTAAATAGATGGAGTAAAAGTGATGAGGGCTTTAAAATAGTGTTGCTGGGGGAGGGGGAGCACAGTTCAGCCCACTGCTGTCAGCATGGCGACAGTGCCAGCACCAAGCGCCCAGAAGCTGGGGAAGGATCGCAGGTAAGTGCAAATGAACCTAAACTGCAGTACAAAAGAACGCCTGTCGCTCCACCCAGCAAGTCGGCCTTGCTCGGGGCCCAGCTGAGGTGTCTCTATACCAATGCACGCAGCATGGGAAATAAACAGGAAGAGCTGGAGATGCGTGCACACGAGCAGGGCTACGACCTTGTTGGCATCACGGAGACGTGGTGGGACGACTCGTACGACTGGAGCGTAAACATGGAGGGGTACAGGCTTTTTAGAAAAGACAGGAAGGGAAGATGAGGAGGGGGTGTCGCTCTCTATGTCAGCAACCGGCTGGAGTGCTTGGAGCTCCACCTGGGGATGGAGGAGGAGCTGACAGAGAGCTTGTGGGTCAAGATCAGAGGACAAGGACGGACAGGGGATATTACGGTGGGGGTCTGTTACAGGCTGCCTGGACAGGAGGACAGAGCAGACAAAGCGCTCTATAGCCAGATAGGAGCAGCATCGCGGTCACAAGCCCTGGTCCTCATGGGGGACTTCAACCACCCTGACATCTGTTGGAGAGACAACACGGCAGGGCACAGGCAGTCCAGGAGGTTCCTGGAATGCGTGGACAACAACTTCCTCCTGTAGGCGATAGAGGAGCCGACAAGGAGGGGTGCCATGCTCGACCTTGTGCTCACCAACAGGGAGGGACTGCTGGGGCATGTGAAACTGAAGGACAGCCTTGGCTGCAGCGACCACGATGCGGTGGAGTTCAAGATCCACGGGGCAGCGAGGAAACTACACGGCAAGCTCTCTGCCCTAGACTTCAAGAAGGCGGACTTTGGCCTCTTCAGGGACCTGATGGGCAAAGTGCCATGGGAGGCGGCCCTGGAGAGAAGAGGGGCCCAGGAAAGTTGGTCCACATTCAAGGAGCACCTCCTCCAAGCTCAGCAGA
>JAAGAY010146716.1:3170-23338 GCA_011801015.1 Ardeotis arabs | reverse complement strand
TCCTTCAGTTTCACATCCCCCACCAGCCCCTCCCTGTTGGTGAGCACAAGGTCGAGCATGACACCCCTCCTTGTCGGCTCCTCTATCGCCTGCAGGAGGAAGTTGTCGTCCATGCAGTCCAGGAACCTCCTGGACTGCCTGTGCCCTGCCGTGCTGTCTCTCCAACAGATGTCGGGGTGGTTGAAGTCCCCCATGAGGACCAGGGCTTGTGACCGCGACGCTGCTCCTATCTGGCTATATAGCGCTTCGTCTGCTCTGTCCTCCTGGCCAGGCGGCCTGTAACAGACCCCCACCGTAACATCCCCTGTCCGTCCCAGTCCTCTGATCTTAACCCACAAGCTCTTTGTCAGCTCCTCCTCCATCCCCAGGCGGAGCTCCACACACTCCAACCAGTAGAGAGCGACACCCCCTCCTCGTCTCCCCTTCCTGTCTTTTCTAAAAAGCCTGTACCCCTCTATGTTGATGCTCCAGTCATATGCGTCGTCCCACCACGTCTCCGTGATGCCAACAAGGTCGTAGCCCTGCTCGTGTGCACGCATCTCCAGTTCTTCCTCTTTATTTCCCATGCTGCGTGCATTGGTGTATAGACACCTCAGCTGGGCCCCGAGCAAGGCCTACTTGTTGGCTGGAGCGAAAGGCGTTGTTTTGTACCGCAGTTTAGGTTCATTTGCACTTACCTGCGATCCATCCCCAGCTTCTGGACCCTCTGTGCTGGCACTGGCGCCATGCTGACAGCCGTGGGCTGAACTGTGCTTCCCCTCCCCCAGCAACACTAGTTTAAAGCCCTCCGGACAAGTCTGGCAAGCCTCTGGCCAAGCACACTCTTCCCCCTCTCGGTTAGGTGCACACCATCCTCCCCTAGCAGCCCGGGCTTCTGAAAGCACGCCCCGTGGTCGACATACCCAAAGCCCTGGCTGTAGCACCACTTGTCAGTGTAATTCTCCAAGCTAGTTATTTAATTCTTCTAGAAGGTCAAGAGCTTTAACTAAACATCTGGAAAAAGGGCAAATTAAAAAAAAAAAGTAGCAGGAGGTTCACTGAGTAATTAAATTAGTAACATATATACAAGTTCTCACATCAGCAACTTGGTCTTTTAAATCAAGCTCCTTTTTTACTCTAAAAATTGTATTTATTGAATCCAAAAATCTAATCTTAGCTGCACAAAGAGGACATCAGGGGAAAAGCTCCTCAGAGCTCCACTGTGTTAAACATTATGATTACAGGCAAATTAACGCACTTTACATATATTTGTTAACTGCAGCCTTTGCACAACGGACACTTTCCATGTACAGAAAGAGCAGCCCTGAAAGTTGAAAAGAAGCTCATCATAAATTGTTGATTTACATTTCTCTTTGTCAAGTCCTTTTAGTAAGCTCTAATTTAGGACTCAAGCTTATAAAAAAGAAACTGGAGGGAAGATGACAAATGTTTGAGAGCAGCAGCTGTGTTTTCTCTCTTCACCAGCAAACAGCCTTAGGTGGCTCCAGGAAGGCTGGGGTTCCATTTGCTGTCATCTACTCCTGTTTCTGGTTTTAAATCGCCAGTTGCTCATTATCAGGGTAAATCACAGCCCAAATTTACAAAACCAGAACCCTTTAGTTGAGATCCTACGTGATGTGATTTCTTCTAGAGTGGTAGGGTAGCCCAGGGCACCAACTCTTAATAAATTATGGCCAATAAAACTCAACGGCTAAATTTCTTGCATCTTATGTACTCCATAATGGCTGGCTGGGTGGCCCATGCTCCAGTTCTGCAGTAAATGCCAAGAGCCTTAGTCCTCACTAAAAAGGCAGGTGTAATTCCAGCACTAGCTGGTGGTGTCTGATATCACAGCCCCCATTAATTTTCAGTAGCCTTGAACCAAACCAGCTTTGCCTTGCTGCATTTCAAAGAGGAGGCAGCTAACTGCCTCAACCATTCCCTCACTTTCTACTTCGATTTTGCTGTACGCAACCTGAAATCCCAGTGTCCAGCCTACATAGTCAGTGCTTACAGTGGCAGTGTCAGACTTTGCGAGCAGCTTTTTGAAAGAAGTTCCCCTTCCCTTCCCTATTACATGCAGACACACAAATTACGCACACACACAAAAAGGTTCAGACAAGTTTAGATTGCACATTTAACTGTTCTACTAAGGAGAATACAGATTACCTGATTTTCTTACAGAATACACTGTGTGCACAAACAGAGGTACAGAGTAATAATCCTTGTATTACAAAAAAAAAGCACCTGATCAGACCATATGAGAGCTTCAGCAATGCAGTAATTCAAGCAGAAGACAAACTCATCTCTAAAAGGTTTGATTAATTGGAACACTGCTATTTTGTGCAAGTCCATGTACCGTG
Source organism: Ardeotis arabs (assembly GCA_011801015.1). Lineage (NCBI taxonomy): Eukaryota > Metazoa > Chordata > Aves > Otidiformes > Otididae > Ardeotis > Ardeotis arabs. Next base: position 20,996 of record JAAGAY010146716.1, on the reverse strand, counting down.
GGTATCATTACCTATTTGTATAACTATGTAGTTAATCATCCCAAAGCATTCAATGTGGAAGATTGCTTTTCATCTGGAAAAGGCTATTGTGGTCCTTACTTCATTGAACACGGAGCACGAAGAGACAATAGCATGTTAGGTTGGACTACGGAGATGAGGCACGCAGGTCGGTTTGATACTAGGCCCTGTGACAAGCTGTGACTACAGCTAATAAAGTACTCCTGGCTCTCCATTCTGCTGTGAATTATATGTGCAAATCTTTAGCCACAAAAATACTATTACACAAGTGCAGATTGGGTGAACAGCCAGGCAGTCTTATGAAAATACATACATCAAACAGACGAATGAAGGCATAGAAGGATCTTCTCCTCCAAGATAATGCTTTTAGCATCCAATAATCCTGTCTAGCCAAGGGTATTAGGAAGGATTAAATATGGAAACAGATGAATCTGAATTATTCTGTGACCCTATGATAACAAATCAGTGGGGTGTTCAATGGTGAGCTATCCAAGCAGAGCTTACCTTTACATCTGTATAACATGAATTAACTTTTCTATTCACCACTAGACAAGTGCTATCAGATTTTGCTTTGTGTGAAAGATTATGCTTTATTTACCAGTCAAAAGTAGTAACTTTTCTTTCTGGTATGAAACAACAGCTCCTAACCACCCTCCCAGCCCCAACTATTTGCAGCTTAGGAACTCCCTGAGATGGATCCACTGTCTGTGTATTTAGTAACCTTCAATACATTTATTTTTCATGACTTGCCTGTCTCCCCTTGGGCTGATGAAAACATCCAGCACCCACCCCAGCCACCTCAGCATCCTGAGCAAGCAGCTCCCCAATGTAACTACATAGCAAGTGAAAAACCTCTTTTTTTTTTTTTCCCTCTGAACATGCCTCCAGCAAAATTTACCTGATGCTTCTTCCCCTTTGTTGGCCACTCATTGCAGTCCACCCTTTCCATGCCATTCATGGTTTCAGAGCCATCTATCACACCTCCCTGTATCAGCTGCTTCTCCAGTTTGAAGAGTCCTGACCTCATCTTCCCTAAGGTAGAAATTAGCTGCAACTTTGCTCATCCTTGTTGCCTTTCTCTGAGTCCTTTTCAGCTCTGTCTCGTGCTCCGTAAGACCGGGTAACCAAACAGCACTCCGTACTCGAGATGCAGATACTGCTTAGATGAACAGAGTGCATAATGATGTGCTCTGGTTTGTTCTTATGTCTTTCGTCATGATCCCTACTGTGATTTGCTTTTTTGACTGCCAAAGCAAATGAATTTTATTGCTTCCTTATTTACAGTTTGTTTCAGTGCTGATGCTAATAGTCATTGGATGATCGAAAGGTAGACAGATTACAAACACACGTTTCTCAATAGCCCAGAGAATAGGCTACAGCCATTCACTGTCTGTATTTACTGCTAATTGCATATTTAATTTCAGTTAACGTATAAAACCAGACACTTATTCTTGAAACAATCCAGTGCCAATGGGATTATTAAAATGTACTGGCCACTTTGTGCACTTGCAGTGACTCTATGAGCTGCAAGGCTTGAAAGTACATCCAGTATGCTTTACTTCTGACTTCTCACGCTTTCCATTTTTTAGTGTTGTCATTAGAGAAAGAGCAGAGGTGAATTTTATGCGGTAGCAGATGCATGACACAGTGGAAAAGGAGTTCACTCAAACCTGGGGTTGTGTTTTAATGAACATGGGCAAATCTTCACATTACTGTACAGAAATAAATGGTGATTTGCTATCAAGAAACCACCCCTCAAAAACCTTTTGCAAGATCTTTGATGACTCTGATGACTGCCAGGTTGATGAGTATAAAGTAGAGAAAGATGAAAGCTCTAAATTCTGGCTGGCATCAGTGCTCTTGCCTTCAGTGCCTGGTCTAGGCTCGATCTGCACCGGAGCAGGCAGGGCTTGGAAGCTTGGGAATAACCAATTCATTCAGTTATCATAGAATCTTTAAAGGTCATTTAGTCCAACCCCCCTGCAAGAAGCAGGGACATCTCCAGTTATATCAGGTTGCACATCCAGTAACATAATGCACCATCCTCCTGGATGTGAATGCAAGTTGAGAGATAGGTTTCACGTTTTTTTCAAAGTTACTAGAAAAGGAAAGCCAAGGGACTTAAACAATTGGCTAATAATAGGCTTTTGTACTCCAAGGTAAGAGCTGTTTTGGCTGGTTCATGCAAGTGGCATCAGACATATCTAAAATACATCCTAGGTCATGCTCTCCAAAACTTCCTTGCAAAAGTTTTATTTTAAGATGTTTATGAACTTCAGAAATATGACAGCGACTCGAGGAATGAGAAGTGGTTTGGTCAGCCAATAGTTTTGCTAATGAGGATGACACTTCCTCACCTGTACAAACTACACAGGAACAAGAAAACAGAATGGATCTGCATAGATCGCATGGCATTAATAAGCAAGGACTGCATGCATCACATAAATCAAGCACAGGAGTTTTTTAAAGCTCTCTTTCTTTTCATCTGAATGCTGTGAGGGAGCAACAGCTCTCCCAAAGCCCTGTGAGCTCCTCTCTGCCTGCAGCTCATTATTCAGCCTTAATGTTTGTTGTTTCTCTTTCCGTGGCTCCGTCCAGCTTGAATATGCTTATCTGAAGGTGAAGATGCTCAGGTATGTCTTTCAGGCCACACTGACTGCGCTGAATCTGTGTGATCAACCAGGCAGTGTATTTACATCTGCATCTCCCAGAGAATAAAACACCTAGAGTATTACTGTTGCATTTTATGAAGCAGCAAATTCAGTTCCTTCCCACCTGATGTCTCCTAAGGCAGTAATTTCTCTCTCAGGTGAACAAAGCCCCTCTGTTCTTAGGTTTTTCCACTTGCTTATTGATTCTGCCCAAAATAAATTTATTTTTCCACACCACAGGCTCCCAGACATCCCATTTGGAGCCATCCTGTGAAATTCATTCCCACATTTGGGTCCCTTCCAGCTGACCAGCTCCTTCTGCAGTTTGTGCCACCCCCGCTGTGCTGCTCTCCACAGCACAGGAGTCACATTCTCCCTCTCTCCCAAGAGCTGCAGATTTTATTCCAGCTGCCCTCCCTTCTGGGCAGGTTTGCTAGCTGTTAATGACTACATGAAAATTGGGTATTGCTTCCACCATTTTAACAGAGAGATGGAAGCTTTGCCGATCGATACTGATCCAAATTAAAGCTTACATTCACTATTTAGAACTGTAAAATAATTTCCACTTTGTTCACACTGAAACACAGACAAATGTAAAAAGCTGAAATGGGTGAGGTCCCCAGCTCTAAGCACCGAGGAATAAAGTTTCCTGAAGTGGAGAAGCTGTCATTTATTTTGGCATGTGGGCTCTCTGCAGCAGAAATCAATAGGCTTTCCTCTCTTTAGTTTAGTTCAATAATTAGCTTTTTCAAAGTTGAAAAAAATTGCCTTAAAAGCCAGGAAATCTTCCCTTTTCTCCTCATCTATGAACAAAAAGTACGTGCACATTTTTGGGACCTTTTGGTCCTAAAAAAAAAAAAAAGATAATTTGACAATTATTATTTTAAAAAATCCTACTTAAATCCTTAACTCTAGATAAAACTTTTTCCATTTAGTAAATTACTTCCCATAGGTTTCAGCATTTATATCAATTTTATTTCATATCCACTGTATTTAGCTCCATTTTATTTACCACACTTTTTTTTTCTTAGCCGTAGTGCCGATTTTATATGTGTTAAGTTGCTCTAACCATCTTCAGGAGACAGGATGAAAATAACTAAAAAAAAAAAATTAATTTCATAAATAAGAAATGTCAGCTGGCTGTGTTCTCACGTATCGTCAGAGCACTACATTAATAGTTAGCACAGAGGCAACTCATATTTGGAATAAAGTAGCTATTGCAACATCACGATAAAGTTGGCCTGCTGATTCTAACACTGGAGTAGGTTAGGGAAAAAAAAGGAGAGAGAAGAGAACTGCTTTTGCACTGAGGAAAATCCATTCTATGTGCTAAGCAACCCACACTCTCCTGTTGGTAAGACAGTACCTGTAGGGTAGGAATCAGAGGGGAGGCATTTTAAGCTGCAGGCAAATTTAATTCATGGGTTTCTGCAGGGAGGCATGGACAGAGAGGCCTCCTTGGCATTGCTTCATGGCTTCTTCTTCTGCAACCCTGGCAGCTTGCACCTGGCTCCTTGACTTCAAACTGGGCCACAGGAGAGGGCATGAAGAGCGCAGGAGCAGAGCACTTGGGACGCGGTTGCCTGTGACTTGGTTGCAGAGGTGAGCAAGAGGTCTGTCCTGGAAAACAACACTTCTGGCCTCGCTAGGAAGAAAAAGGAATATGTGTCTTAAACTCCCAGCTGTTGCCATGCAGAAAGGCTCTAGCTTCTAACATGCCAGATGTCACTATCGCAGGATGCTGCAAAGCCCAGCCTTGCTGGCTGTGCTCCTTGGGGCAGAGCTCTTGGTGCAGGGCTTGCCTGCATCCCCCTCCGAGAAGCAGGTCCCCAAACCCCATGGGAGGCACCAGGGAGGTAACGGAGAGAACTCACCTGCTGCCTGGCATGTCCTGGAGCCAGGTTTGATGCAGAGGCTAGTCTGCTCCACCAGCACCTGCAGGCAGGCTGAGTTTGCATCAGTGGGGGGCACACTTGAGGAGGTGAGGAGCACCACGCCTATGTGAGCTGTAGGCAGCAATGCTGAGAGGGCCCAGGGGAGCAATGGGACTGACTAGAGGTCTAGTCCCTGCCTTTTCATCTCCCTCCTTCTCCCAAGATACCACCAGTGGAAAGAGTCAACAGCATGGGCTCATGAAGGCTACAGAGTTGGGTCATATGCTTTGGTGCTTCAGGCAAATTGGGGCTGGAGAGTCCTGCCAGGGGAAGAAGTAGCTGAGAGCCTGCTGAGTCCCTGGCAGCATGAACACATCACAGTGTCCTCTTTTATTCAAGGGTCGCACAGCAACCAGGTGAAACAGTACTCCTGTGAGATGTGGGTGCAGTCCACATACATCCTTAACATAATAGCACTGCCTGCATCTAACATCCAACTCCACCCCATATCACAAAACTGTGTTTAAAAAGCCTCCTACACATAAAGTCTTGAATGCAGGAACGAAGCCATAAACCAAGTATACAGGTACCAGATCTTTATTAGACGTTTCACTGAATACAAAGAAACTAGATTTTATATTACTCTTTTTTAACATTAAATACACATTCTTGTCATAAAAATTCACATTTGCTATATAGAACTGTAGGCAGTTTTTACACAACACTTATTAAAGTAACATTGAATAGATCCTAAAAAGAGAAGGTGCAGCTCTGTGAACCTTTGTGGGCACAACACACAGGGAGCTCCATGTCCTCAGTGTTACACAATTGTCCTTCCCACCAAAACAGAGAAAAGTCATTCAAATGCATTAATGCTCACTGGGAATAATAAGGCTTCTCTACAGAGACCCTGAACAGTATCAGGAGGCAGCGTGGGGGTAACATCTTAACCCTCACCTACATGATCCTGACTGAGGCAGTCAAAATCTTAACAACTGTCCTGGCAAGCCCAGATATTTCTTCTTTTTCTTTTTGTATTTTTAACGGTGTATATTTATTTTCAATAATAATAATTACATATAAACACAGGATTCTGCTTTACGGATCCTAGCTTCACAGCAAAACGGATTTCAGCTACGCAAGGAATCTCTCCTGATCAAATTGACTTTTGTAGGACCCAGAGCTGAGGGAAGAGATTAGTACATGTCATCTCATTGCAGAAAAAAAAAGCCCAAGTGTACTTCCATCTTAGGAGATACTCATTGGCATATCATCCAATCTGGTTTTAATTTAGAGGGAGAAAATTTATAACTGACTTCTCATCAGCTAAGGTGAGGCCCACCTAAGAAGACATATGTACATAATTTTGAGTGTGGAGATAAATCATTCCAGAACATCGGATACGTGACGCTGCCATCTTTCACCCCTGTACTCAACATCTTCTAAGAACTTGCAGATTTCTGTGGTGTACTGGGGATGACAAACCTGTAACACTCACTTTGAGCAGTGCTGCTCACAGCTGGCAGTTAAAGGGATGCGTACGCCAAAGTTGAGGTAAGGAGCACTGAGCAGAGGCAAAGGTGGGTTTGACTGAAGCTGGCCTCACACTAAACATACCGTAGGGCAGGCATGCTCTGCCAACTCCTGTCCAACTGGCCAGGCATGCGCTAGACCTGGACCCTCTCTGTGCTCAGCACATCCTTCCGAATTACCCTTGCCATCAGGCAGAGGTATCCAGGCAGAAACCATGAAGGGAGAGCTAGACCTGGCTGTGAGGGGTCATACCTGTGGGCAATGTAGAGATTCCCAAGCAGAGCACTAGGTCCTGCGAGCCACTGGGAGATTATTGTAGCTTTTTAAATTAAAGCTGTCATGGCTCCTGAAAGCAGAATGCTGTACATGGGCAGGCCAGGCCAGGCTGCTCAGCCTGTGACATCGATCATTTTTACATAAGGATTCTTACAGTCCAACCTAGACTGAAGCAGGGTTCAAAGCTCCTCCTGTGAATTTGCAACTACATTCCAGCATGGCAAATGAGCAGTATTGCATAGCATTCAGGCACTTCCCCAAAGCCAAAGTATCACCACCCACCTATCACGATCATATCCCAGAAGATGAATTTTAGGCCACTCAGTTACATGATCACAATGCCCACTGGCATCAGCAGGAGCTGTGTGTGCACAGAAGTTACCTGATCTGTATCACACTGGAAACCTCTTCTTTGCCACCTTGTACAATAAAGGCAGTAATCAGGCAAACATCCTGTTCTTTATTTACCAAGATGTAACTAAGCTCCAAGTAACTTCCAGTTTAATTCTTAGTGCCGAAAAGTGAGGCGCTCCGTCCTATGGACAAGCCTAGGTAACTTTTGCAACCAGAACTGATAATTATGAGATTTAAACAATATTATGCGAATGCATTGAGGCAGGTTACATAACTGCCCTTTTCCTTTAGGATTAATTATTATTTCCTCGTACATTGTGGACAATCCATACTCCCATACATACACACACCTACAAAACAGCAGCACAGTAAAAACTAAATTGATCACTGAACTCCAACATATTTGTAATCAATACATTGCACATACAATACAGCATATTTAACCTCATCATTGGGTAAACATACACAATTCAGAACAACACAGACTGTATTTAACAAAGAAGCTTCCACTGAGATATGGCAAATACATCATATACACTATTAGCTTTTACTTCACTGAAAAGGAGTTTAGAAGTCTAAACCGGTGTTAACTGAACTCTTGAAATCACCAAACAGCCTACTCAGCTGCTAATACCTAGTGCTCCATATACTACATTCTGGTTAAACAGCACGGGATCTGTGTTTTCAGGGCACTCCACTTTTTTTATATGGTGGAGTTAAGCTCCACGATTTTAAATTTTCTTTGCAACACAGCACATACTTACTACACACTACCTGCTCCCTCTTGTCACAGGATAAAGATTTATTAATTACTTTGAAGTTAGTAGAAATGGTCTAGATCTGTAGCGGTATGGCAGAAAGTCCAGTATACAGGATCATACATTCCCTCTCACACACGTATACACACACACACACGCACGCATGTGTATGTTTAAAAGAATGGCTTGAAATGGCAGGACCTACAAAACCAGTAATGTCACCAACAGCAATAACTGACTGATTTTCAAACCAGGCTCCTGTGGTCTGATTCTAACCTTACCCCTCTCCACACAAGGCAGGCATCAGACCCCAGGACCAGCTGCTATTTGGTCCCAGTCACTGCAGGATGGATCAGTACCAAACACAGACATCTCAGCTTGTGTAAACTGGAAAATGGAGCCAGGTAGGTTTGCACCAGCAGAGACACTGCCTGCGTGGTGCAGTACAACTGCAGTTTTTCAAGCATGACTGAAAAGAAAGGATCAAGTAATCACATGAAAATGTCAGAAAACACCACTACTTGATGTGTATACAATGAACATAGTGAGGGGTAAAATGAGCACAGGAAGAAAAAAATGTTTTGGTGGAGAATGACATGACAGATTGAGTAAATAGATGGTTATGAAGATCAATAGCGTAGACAGGTATTTTTCCTCTGATGGGCTGATTACAGCAACCTAATTTCCCGTGCAAGATTCCTCATAATACATGTGTAGAAACCTTTCAAGTGAATCAGGTCAGAACAACTCATCTGACCCAACCCTGCAAGCACATTTCTGGTTGAAATCAAACGGAGTTTTAGCTGCATATAGGTAGCAAAAATGGGCTCTTGAATCGTCCAGTTGTGCTGCATAGTGCCTTCTAGTTTGTTCTCTTCTGGTGAGATCTCCCAAACAGTATCAACAGGGAGTGCATCCCTATCAGGATTTAGTTTTGAGGCCTCACAGGTGAAATCACCAGAAAAGCATAGCTATTATGTCCCCAAACGCACTTTTTTGTTTTGGTAATTAAGGCAAGTTTGTTTACCTGTCATAGAATCATAAAGTGCTGTGCTTCTCCAACAGAAAGGAGATCAACAGCTAAATGAAAACATAATTTTTCTAACCAAAATTTAACATTTTACTAAGATTTTTTTATCCCCATTAATGGAAAAACTATATGATTTGTCTGTTATCCTTCTTGTCTAAGAATTTTTTTTTTTGCTTTGCTTTTATTTTCCAGCACCCAAATGACAATGAGAATAAAACTGAAGCTAAGCAAACATTTCATAACAACGCTAACAAGCTCAAGATAGCTCTATATTTATTCATATATACAGGCAGATATACGCACACACTTTTCTTAAATACAGCAGAACAGTTGCTTTGAGTACACCTCTGTAAGTGAAAAGCTCAGTGTGTTTGGGGTGTGTTTGAGCGGGGGGTCCCAGGAGGAACTCAGTGGTGTTGATGCTCTCAGATTCAACAGAATTTCAATCAAAATCCAAAAAAAGAAACCTAGTTTTTCCTCCACCCAAGGATTCAGATTACTTTACTATATTAAAATGACAGGTTAACTCTTTTGACTATACTTAAGCAGCTGAATGATGACAGGAAGAGTCTGGAAACAACAATATCCAGCTAAACGGAAAATGAACAGAGTCTTTCACACCACATCACCAATAAATAAGCAAATATTTTCATGTTTCTAAGTGGGACATTCACATAGGGTGGGTTCAAAAAAAACATATGCTCATGTTTAATTTTAGATGTCTGTTACATGAATTTTCCTTGGAGAGGCTGTGGAAACTGGAAACAAAGTGCATCAACCCATCCAGTATCTTGTTTAGTTGTGGGTGAAAGCATAGAGTTCAATGCAAAGGTGAGCTGTGACTCTTAGTAAATTTTTGAGGCAGTTCAGGTAAAGTTTTAATGCTGTAAAAAACCCAACTAGCTTAGATCACAGTTTCACTGGGGATGAATCTTACAGTCCTAAGCTAAACAGAAAAAACTGCTACTGAAGGAGTCATCATAACTTTATAACAACTGCACAGTATTTTTCAACCAAATTTGTAATACTCCTGTACAGAAATCTGATTATCATTAAGCAAGTGTGCACGGATGTCTAGGTGTCATATACATACATTTAAATGTGTCATTGTACTACACATACACTTAAATATTTCTTTATAGTACACACACACTTTTTCCAAGGCACCCTCTCAGTACAAAATAGCAGCAAGTGTTCATCTTATTCCACTTCTTCCTAAACTTAAAACAACAACAAAGGCTGTGCAAGCCCCCTTAACCCATCTGTTTGGTAAGACCATTTTTGTTTTTCTAAACCCTGACAGTAGATCGTAATCCTTATCACCTGACAGAAAATAGCAAAGGACCATATGATGCCATTCTTTTTTCTCACTCGACCAAAACTTCTAGCAATATCAACGGAAACTTGACCTTAGTCTTATCCCATAAAGCCCTGCAATATTTCAAAAAGCACTTACCTTGTAAGACACTATAGCATCTACTGTTTTGCACAAATGAAATGTTTTGCTTTCTAAAGTTGTGTGCCTGTGCACTGATGTGTCCAGGAGAAAGATGTGACTGATTGCATTGTATCCAGTTAGGTGTCATACAGTGGCAATGCTCTCATTTTACAAATCACAAAGTTTTCCACGTATTTGAGTTTTATATATGTTTCATTAAAAGTAGGATGATGAGCGATTCTGCTGCTAGAACAGTGCCATTCTGTAGACTCCCAACCTTGTGTTATGCAGTATTATATCCCACAAACAATTTAAGGACTATAGAGTATTGTTATTAGCTAGAAATTGAACTACTACAATCTTCAGTACAGCAATTTTTCACTGATGAAACTGGCACTGATTTTTTTGTAATCAGCAGAGAAGTGTTGTGCTCGTAGCTGCCTTAAAGAGAAGCTTAGACTGCACCTATTTTTTTTTTAAGTGCAGTTTTAGTCCTGCAAAAAGCAGGCTTCCACTACAGGACAAAATTCTGCCCAGCTTACAGTATACATAATTTACAGTACACACAATTTACTGATCCTATCCCCAATACAGGCTAAACAGGAAATTTTCCTATTAGACTCAGCAGACATTGGATCAGGCTCTTAGACTAGATTAATGTTGGGAGGAAGTGGTGCTCCAAGCTGGCCTAACTTCGTTCCTGCTAGAACCAGGGAAAATATGCACTGGTAGCTCCTAGTACAGAGTTAGGCCAGCATCACAAATCTGCTGACTTGACCTGGGGCAGAGACATTGGAAAACTCAATTCTGAGAATGAAAAGCAAGCAGGACTTAAGACTGTGCAAGCTACGTAATACATCATGTTTGCTGTCCACTGATTATGCGTGTGTTAGAAGCATGACTTTGGATTTGCTTCACAAAGGCATTTAAACCTGTAGCTCACTGATAAATACAATCAGTTAAGCCACCTAACAGATAAGTGTAGCGGCTTAAAATTTTTGGGCCAGATATACTGTCCTCAGTCTCCCGGTGTAATGCTCACACCATCGGGAATCCCGCTGTGGGCAGGCAGAGGGCAATACACATCCCACTCTTCCAGAAGCAGCAAATTTCTTGGCACTGTTCATAACCATAGAAGACACATGAATCGCGTTTGGTATCTCATGGAAAACATGTAAATGGCCTTCTTTTATCAAACACTGTAAACATATTTCGTTTTGCTCTTCACATGAAACACAAATGTAAAAAATTATCATAATTGATTAAAACATTTCCCCTATCCCCACCCACTAAAGCCCTAAACACCTCAGCGTCTTATAGGAAGATTTGTGTTTTACAAGATAATTCTTTTAAAATGCAACTTTTCTTTTTAAGCTCTAAATAATGCAACAACACATGTATTACAGTACTATCAAGTAGTGTCATCTTCACCTCCATCCAGGGCATAGTTGAGCTGTATGACTGTGCTGATAAAGTCACCAAGTTCGACAAAATCTGCAGTGATAATATTCACACCACTTTCTCCTGGCTTCTGAGTTCGGACCCACTGCATCATTGCAGGAAGAGCCCTAAGGAGAAAACAGGAACAATAATTACTCATAAAGCAGCGACACAAATGCATCGAGGCAGGATTTACCAACAGTGACTCTCATTGATCTTACTTGGTTTTTAAGGGAACCATGTGAGAAAGGACACAAGTTACTGCTCAGGCTTTTTGAAAACCTTTCTTTTTATAATTTTCATTATCTGTGGAATTAATATGTTGATTGCATTTCAACTTCGCAATAGAAAAGAATGTCAGGAATGTCATATAGGCTCACAGTAATTATTGATCTTGTCTTGGTACAACAGCATGAACCAGATACCTTTTGATATCATGCAGCCACATGACTCCATGGGAATTGTTTATGGAAAAAAAAGTAACAGACAACTCAAGCCATTTGCAAATCATGTTTGACATATTCAAGGAAATACTGAAAATAATATTTTGGGGGACACTCTAGCAACCACGATTTATACACTGTAAGTACAGCATATACCAAATACTCTTTATTTCCCAGTATTAATATCCTAGCTATGAATTATACTTCATCATAAATCAGTGGTTAGTAATTGAAATAAAAAGGAGCACAGTCATACTGACTCTTTTCTAAGATGGTATATTTTAATTATGTCAGATCCTTAGCATGGGAATACTAGAGTGTAAAAGACGTCTGCCTAACTGGGTTTGCGAGTGTAAAGAAATTTTTGTGACACCATGAAAACATAAACTAACGATCACAAGAAATACACATGGGAAAATAAAGCGCTCCCCAGTCCTGCTGAGGAAGTCGAGCAGCAAGATCCAGTTTGTAGAAGGCAGAAGTTAACAGTGTTCCAAAAAAAAAAAAAAAAAAAAAACCAAAACCAAACCAACCTACCAACCTTTAAGAGAAAGGGTAATTGACTATTGGAACAAAATCCCAACGACTGTGACAAACACTTGGAATCTTTAAATCAAGTCTGGATGACATTCCAGAAAATACACTCTTGATCAGCCTCAAGCTGCTGAGTTAAATAAAAGAATGTATAGATTGGGCAGAGCCGCAGTCAGTTTAGACGAACATCGTGTTCTCCCTTTGCTCTAAAATCTGTACATCTGTGATTCCCTCTCAGCCAGCATGTTGTACAGTCTTTTCCACAGCGGCAAGGTACACGTAAAATGTTGGTCTGACAGTAATTTAAACTAAGCTGAACATGAAGAACCTAAATCTGCTCCCAAAACCTTTAGGAAAATAGATCTGAAGAAAACAGAACTATTAGCAGACACAGATTGTACTTGTCAGTGGCCACCAGAATCAGTCATTTTTTAAAAAGTTTTGTACAGTAAAAAAAAAAAAAGCAGTTATAATTAGCACCCTCTATGATTTTACAGGAGAATGCAGAATACTAAGGCTTTGCTTCAGCAAAATGTGCTTAATTCTACCGTAAGATCCACATTTAAGCCCAGCAACGCATTTTATGTCACCCACTACTGATTCAGTATGACTGAAGCACATGCATGTATCCACACCAGCCCATAAACTGAGCTTAAGCACTCTGCTGTATAAGAACCCAGCCAGTATCTTTAGATTTAACTTTACGTAATCCTGAAAAGCTGCATTCTGTGGAACTGTAACAGGCACAGGTCAGGTGTTAAAGATCCAGCAAAGTCTGGACTGCTTGAAAAGATCTGTGAGCAACCAGAACGAGGACCAATCTCAGCAGAATGGCATGGACCATCAAGCTGATAAAAAGCAGCTCAGAGCAGCTGAAAACTCCACTGCATCTCCACATGCAACAGATACTGCTGAAGACTGGACAAAGACACAAGGCTGAACTTTCAGGACAGCAGTACATTGCCTTTGTCTTTAATATCCTCCTGTTTAAGCTCAAAGCGTTTCAGGTTTAAAGGTGAACTGATTGATTGCAGGCAGGCACAGATTTTTTTCTTCCTTCCTTCTGCATAAGTTGATACCCTTGATATTTTACTCCCCCTTGAGGCATAATTAACTTCTTTTGGTGTCCTTTATTTGTTCTGAATATGGTTCTGACGTAATTCTGTCTTCAGACCAGAGAGTCTGCTGTCTATATGCTTAGCCATACAGACTGAAATACTGTTTTCTTTTTCCTACTGTGTTTTTATTAAGCCAGTCTTTAACAGACAGTTATGCCTCCTTTTGCTTAGTGCTCTTATCTTAAACTCAGTTTGCCGTGCCATTTCATCTCCAGTTAGGCTTGGTAGTTAAATGGGTTATTTACATTTTACTGATTATTTTGCACAGGACACAGGTGCATGACCCTTTCCTCATATGCAAAGTGTCAGATAAAGTCACAGAAATCTTTTGTTCATGAGACTAGAGAGCCCTTAAAGATAAGTCAGAAAGTGAATCAGATCATCCAACAAAAAGCCTATTTGCATAGTAAAGCCAAAGAACATAACGCTGTAAAAAACACCCCATTTGAATCTTTTGTTCAGATTTGCTTAAAGATCTGATCTAGGCTATGCAACTCTGCTTTTGATAGATTATCTGTATGTGGGGTTTTTTTTCCCTATTAATTTCTTTCTCCCACAGCGCCATCCTGGAAGTGGATGACAGTAAGAAACCATGTGTTGCTCAGTTTCAGTACAAATATCTTACATGCTTACAATAATTATGAGAATAAGTCTGCTTTAACATTCCTCAGGGTGCCTTTGTGGTAGCAGCACAAACCTTGTTCACCCTTCCTTGCAATTTCCAGTCTCTGCATGCCTCAAACTAGTAATTGTTCTCATTAAGGATTTTAGTCAGAGGCACAAACCATGCTGTGTGGCAGCCACCTACATGACTGTGCTCACAGAAACCCAGTACATACCACAGTCTTGTAGATATTCTTGCAATGTTGGTAAGAAATTATTCTGTGTATGAGCATATGCAAGCCTCCCAGCCTGCAAACCCCGACAGCACCACTGCCTCTGTGTTAGGCAGGTCCTGCCTCTCCTGCGGAGGATGCTGATGCCTGTGCTTAAGGGTCTCACTGCTGCTCTGGCACCAGTGGTTCAGATCCGAACCCTGCAAGGGCTGAGGACAGCCCAGCCATGGGAGTACAGCCCACGCTTCTAGATAGTCAAGGTCAGTAATCTCTGCTGTTACCCCGCTAACTGCAGACGTGTAGTCATACTGTAACTACATCCACAACTCCACTGTGCTACTGCAATAATTATTCCTAATAAAACAGTGTTGTGCTGGCAATAATGACAGCAATGCCACTATTGAAACTGCACGCAGGACAAGATCCAGCTCTCCTAAGGGTAAAGTCCAGCCTTCCAGCCCTCCTGTGCCTCAGCTGCCTCTGCTCTAAGTGATGCCATGAAAGCTGGGTGAGTTGATCAGGAGTCCTACTGGCCCCAGAGATCTGTTGTGAGGTTTCAGCGCTGTGAGTAAATGTTCTGAAGGGCATACGAGATGAAAAGTCTTATGTTAACATGCTACAAACTACGAGCCAGTCCGGCCCTTGTGGCTACAATCCCATTTCTTGGAAGGAATCACTTCTAACCCCTAAGGCCTGCAGAAGCCACCATGTAATGCTGAGCCACACACACACAGAAGGGTCCTTGTTTGCCTCAGCCTAGAGCCAGGGAGGAGAGAAGGTGTGCTCGTCAGCAAAATCTGCACAGGGAGAAAGACAGAAGTCTCCTCCTCTCACCTCACTACCTGAAGCACTGTTTTCATCCTGCTGCAGCTCCACCAACCTGCACAGACCTCCAACTAGGAGGTACCAGGCTGCTGCCCCTCGCTCCCAGGAGAGCGAGAGAGCAGAGGGATGAAAGCGATGTGGCTGGATGCAACACGGAAGGAACTCACGGGAAGGGCTGTGGTCCAGCCCCAGCCCATCACCACCAGGGGCCAAGACCCACCCTGCCACGCAGCAGCCTGCTGTAGGGCCTCTCGGACCCACCAAAAAGTCTGCATGAGGAGTAGGAGAGCGGAGGAGATGTGGGCAGTAGGGACCTGCCTATGCTGGACAACGCTGTGTTGTGCAGGGATATTTAATGTGGCTACATTTCTCCTGAGACCAAAGCTTTTTTCTCTGGGTGATACCTCACGAGGTCAGTCAGAGGTGTTAATAATTTTGGCATGGCTTGGGTATCAGGATGGATTACATCACACATGCAAATGTGCCCTACATCACCATTTCCAGCCTTTTTTTGTTGAGTAGCCATGTACTTTCTCATATAGCATTGCTACAGTGATTTTAATTCACAACCCCATAAAATCTAGGCTCAGCTTTGACAGTTATTTTATTGCCTCTATTTTCCCTGTTCTATTTGCTTACTCGTATAAACAGAAATGTGTGCAGATTTCTTTTTAAATTTTTCACGTCTTTCAGGAACCATTTTCTGATGCATTAAAGAACTCAGCTGAGAAACAGTGCCTTAAATTACAAAACACACATAGCCCTTTCCAAAGCTATTGAATATTCAAGACCTTTTTTTTTTTTTTTTTAATCTATCAAAGACCTCAAGTGGACTCCAATGGTATTGAATTTTGTTTAAAAAATAATAAACATTCAAGTAGCTTCAGTTCAAGTAGCAAAGCTGCGAGTCCCATTACAAGCTTTCAGAAAGAAAATATGATCTAACTAATTGCATTAAAATGTGCTTTAAAAAATATGCTCTTAGGCTATTTTACTTCAGAAAGAGGGGTGGTTGTTGGGTTTTTTTGGTTGTTTTTTTGTTTGTTTGTTTTTAATGCCTGAGTCACCAAAGCCTGACAACGTGACAGAAAACTAACGACAGCAGCGCTGGAGACAGGACCTCCTGTGGCGAAACAGCCGTTCCTCTCTGCAGAGCTTTTGAGGGAGAGGAGGAGGAAAAGCAGCTTCGCAAACACAAAACAAAAGGGCTGCTCACTGTTTAATGACAGTCTCATCACTAAATGCAGAGAACAGGTTCTCTTATGGAGTGCAGGGAGCTAGTACAACCTAATCCAGAATGAGAAACTGGTTTCATCTACAGAGTGTAACGCTGGCTAGCATTAAGCACCTATTACCAGTAACACCAGCGAGAACAGAAGCAGGTCTACTTGCTCAAGGCAGAAGTGACATCTGGCACTTCTTCCCCTTCCAGTGAGGCACACACTGCTTCCCTGCAGCCTTTTGCAAAAGGCATCACTGTTCAAGAAAAACACCACTCCTCTGCAGGAGGATGCATTCATACGAGCCTGCATCCCTAAACTCTTTAACTTTTCACCCCCTCTATCCAATTTTACCCACGTTTCCACGAACACTGATTAATTCTGGAACCATAATTCAGCACATGCTGAATCCCTGGCCAGGGATATAAGAAGCAACAAGAAAAGCTTCTATAGGTATGCAGGGGACAAAAGAAAGTCCAAGGAGAATGTAGGCCCCCTCCTGAAGGGGACTGGTGTCCTGGTTGCCCGGGACATGGAGAAGGCTGAGGTACTCAATGACTTTTTTGCCTCAGTCTTCACCAACAAGGGCTCTTGTCTCACCACCCAAGCCATGGAGGGCACAGGCGGGGACTGTGAGGGCGAGGAGCCGCCCACTGTACTCGAAGAGCGGGTTCAGGAACATCTGAGGAACCTGGGGGTGCACAAGTCCATGGGGCCTGATGAGATCCATCCGCGCGTCCTGGGGGAGCTGGCGGATGAAGTTGCCAGGCCGCTGGCCATCATATTTGAGAAATCGTGGCGGTCAGGTGAGGTCCCCGGTGACTGGAAGACAGGGAACATAACCCCCATTTTTGAAAAGGGGAATAAGGAGGACCCGGGCAACTACGGGCTGGTCAGCCTCACCTCTGTGCCTGGCAAGGTGATGGAGCAGATTCTCCTGGAAACCATGCTGGGGCACATGGAGAGCAAGGAGCTGGCTGGTGACAGCCAACACGGCTTCACCAAGGGCAGATCGTGCCTGACCAAATTGGTGGCCTTTTATGATGGGGTGACAAGGGACGGGCAGCGGATGTCATCTACCTGGACTTGTGCAAAGCTTTTGACACTGTCCCGCACGACATCCTTCTCTCTAAACTAGAGAGGCATGGGTTTGATGGATGGACCACTCGGTGGGTAAGGAGTTGGCTGGATGGCCGCACTCAGAGAGTGGTGGTCAACGGCTCGATGTCCAAGTGGAGACCCGTCACGAGTGGCGTCCCTCAGGGGTCCGTGTTGGGCCCGGCCCTGTTTAACATCTTTGTTGGCGACAGGGACAGTGGGATGGAGTGCACCCTCAGCAAGTTTGCCGATGACACCAAGCTGTGCGGTGCCGTCGACACACTGGAGGGGAGGGATGCCATCCAGAGGGACCTGGACAGGCTGGAGAGGTGGGCCCGTGCCAACCTCATGCAGTTCAACCAGGCCAAGTGCAAGGTCCT
>JAAGAY010146714.1:79741-97358 GCA_011801015.1 Ardeotis arabs | reverse complement strand
ATCTGCCTGCTGACTGTGAAGAATTTTTTGTGAGAGGAATGGCTGTAGACACTAAGGTGAGTGAAGGAGGGGGAGGAGTAATGCCGCTCCTGGCCGAGATTCCCCTGCAGCCTGTGGTTATGACTATGGTGTGGCAGGTTGTCCCCCTGCAGCCCATGGAGGCCCACGGAGGAGCAGAGATGCATCTGCAGCCCATGGAGGACCCCACGCTGGGACAGGTGGATGCCTGAAGGAGCTTGATCCCGAGTGGGGCTAAACTACGACAGAGCAGAAGGAGAGAGGTCTACTATTCATTCCTGAAAAAAAGATGCTTGAGAGAATTATGATAGCAGCTTGTAATCATGAGTGACATCGACAGGCATATAGGTTTTGATACAATTTTTTTTTTGTATTTAAATACTGGAGAACGTGAAAAATGTGGTGGGAGCTATATCCACAACATATAAAATGAGGTATTTTTTTTTTTCAGGAATGAACAGTAGGCCTGTGATATTTATTGATGCTGAAATTTCTTGATGCCTGTGGATGTTAAAATTTTAGCTTATGCTGCGTTCTAGGGGAGACTAGACAACTTTATGTTAGAGAGATCCCCTGAGGGCCATTAAATTCATGGATATTACAATGTGAATGGAAATAAGTTGGAGGACAGGAAAACAAGTACCATACACAGTTTTTCTCTTCCTTAGGCATTTATCTGTAATTGGTGTTAAATACAAGATACTCAAGTAAGTGAACCTTTATCCTACCCATTTTGGCTATTTGTATGTTTAAACTGCAGTGAGTCACCACAGAATTGAAGTCCAAGTCCAGTATACTGTTTTGAATTGTGCTTTCAAGAATAGGGACCACCTCCAAATGCTTAACAACTAATCTAGCAAATTGTATAAATGTTGAAAATTACAAGTACACTAGGAAGTAAATTCCTTCATGAGACAAATAAGTAGTCATTATGTATGCTGATGCATGAATTTATTGCCTACATTTTAACTAGGATAATTACAATTAAAGGGAAAAAAATTGTCAAATCCTTGTAGAAATTCAACCACAATGTTAGACTTCTGGATTATAAATTATCTAAAATGTTCAGGGGATCATTGAAAACACAGGAATAAAACTCAGTTACTGCAGTTCAGTTAATGTTGCCTAAGATAAATGGAAGGAACTTTGGAGATTTATAATGATGCCAGAGATGGCAGTTCTTTAGAGGCTGTTGACTATTCCTACCAGGCTCATGGAAGGAATTCTAATAGTCTTATCCAGACACAGACAACTGTTGGGATGAGGGAAGTGGAAGTAGGAGTGTAAGAAAATGTCTGGAAGAGGGAGAAGAAAAAAAAAAAGATGTTTAGGTTTTAGAAAACAATAAATTAATTGAATGAATTGCCCACATGTGGAAAGGATGAAATGCATTTTACCCACATAAAGCTGGAGTGATCTATAACAGGAGTAGCGCAAACAATTCCTTGCTTATGTATTATACAGAGAAAACTGAGAAGACCCTTAATTCAGTGCCAGAAGACAAGACTCTAGCACATTTGCTGTTGATTCTGTCTCAGGCTGCAGACAGACTAAATACACACTCATTTTTTCCATTCTATTTTTTAGAATTGCTCATGCTGCATACTCAGTAGTGAAACAGTATGGTGGTTCCATTACCTCCTTCCTTGCAAGCTAATATTGAACATTTTATTGTGTTGGTTACTGTTTTGGAACATAAATGTGCTTTAAAAGCTTAAGGGATGTGGGAGGGCTTTCATGTGTTACAGTGAATTTCAAGCCTTCATGTAGACAAATCATATCATCTTGTAAATCTCATCATTGCTACAGGGAGGATTACCATTTCCTGTGAAAGGCTCTCAGAGTTTGCTGCTGGTAAATCTAGAGCTGTATTTGCTGACTACGCTGGCGAGTGTAATTGTAAAACTTCCCCTTTCCTGTTCTCCTCTTCACCAACATAGTTTTAAACCATTCAGTTAAGAGTGTCCTAGTTTAGCCCCACTCAGGACTAAACACTATGCAGCCACTCACTCACTCTTCCCAGCCCCCTCCCCTGAGGGAATGGTGGTGAGATAGTATAACAAAAGGCTTGAGTGTTGAGATAAGGTCAGGGAGAGATCATTCAGCAGTTACCATCACAGGCAAAACAGACTCACTTGGGGAAAACTAATTCAATTTATTAACAATAAAACTAAAGTAGAATAATGAAAGACAAATCAGATTTTAAGAACACTTTCCTCCCTTAATTTAACTTCATTCCTGACTATCTTTATCTTCTCCCGCCCCAACCCCAAGAGGCACAGGGGGATAGGGAATGGGGGGCTGTGGTCAGTTCACCACATGTTGTTTTCTGCTGCTCCTTCCTCCTCAGGGGAAAAATTCCTCTCATTCTTCCCCTCCTCCAGTGTGGGGTCCCTCCCATGGGCTACAGTCCTTCACAAATTGCTCCAGAAGAGGTCCTTTTCCATGGGGTGCTGTCCCTCCAGAATGGCTGCCCCAGAGTGGGCCCTGCATAGGCCACAGCCTCCTTTGAGCATCTGCCTGCCTCAGCGTGGGGTCCTCCACAGGCTGCAGGTGGATCTCTGCTCTTCTGTGGGCCTCCATGGGCTGCAGGGGGACAGCCTGCTTCACCGTGGTCTTCACCACAGGCTGCAGGGGAATCTCTGACAGAAGCAACTTTACTAATTCTTGACTGACCTTGATGTCTGCAGAGCTATTTCTCTTCCTCTCCTCTTCTCTCCTCTCCTCTCCTCTCCTCTCCGAACCTCTCCTCTCCGAACCTCTCCTCTCCGAACCTCTCCTCTCCGAACCTCTCCGAACCTCTCCTCTCCTCTCCGAACCTCTCCTCTACGAACCTCTCCTCTCCGAACCTCTCCTCTCTTCTCCGAACCTCTCCTCTCCTCTCTGAACCTCTCCTCTCTGAACCTCTCTGAACCTCTCTGAACCTCTCTGAACTCTCCTCTCCGAACACTCTCCCCTTTCCACTGGGCTGGGCCCAACGAAGACAGCCACCAGCAGGAGGCCAGTGGATGAATCCCATGCCTCCCCCTCTCTGCCCACACCCCTTCTTTTTCTTTTTTTCCCCCTTAAATACATTATCACAGAGATGCTATTGGCTTGATCGATTGGCTCAGCCCCAGCCAGCAGTGTGTCTGCCCTGATGCCCGCTGGCCTCACCAAAGAAAGGGAGAACTTCTTGCAGTTTCTTGCAGAAACCACCTCCCACCCCCCCCACACACCCTCTCACACCCACCCCCCCCTCCTCCCAGCTATGCAAATGTAACCCAAACCACAAATAGACTTAACTAGACTTCAGAATCTCTTTCTCAACTTTACAACTTTATGACTCTACATGTCTACAACTTAGTCAGGAGGAGTTGAGCCAGCAAAAATCTTTTGAGAAGGACTAAGGTACTACCTTAGATTTTTGTTTGCAAAATCTTTATCTCAGGTGAGAATTAGAGTGCAGCGATACTTCTGTAACTTTCACCACCAGGAACAGGACAGGCAGAAGGAGGTTTTCATTCTCTTTCACAACGGTGTAAGTCCTATCCCATCAAATTTTCTCATAGTAAGAAAGAGAGCTGTACAACTCCTAAAGACGGGTATTTAATTTCTTTTTGAGAAATCGCCATCGACCATGGCACATCAGATTTCATATTTTATGTAACACCACTTATCTGTAGGCTAGGAAAGAATAACCCCTGTCTTTCTGAAAACATTAATCTCACAGTGTGCCTGTTTCCATGAGGCTGTAGGAGTAAATAAAAACACCCGGTAAAAGCTCAACCTTTTTCTTTCAAACAGAACTCAAGATATTGCTGTTGTCATTCACCTCCAGCTGCGGAGCCTAAACCTGCATAATCTCGTACAACAGGCTTTGCACTTCCCTTTAGATTGCCTTTATGTCAAACAAATGCCAGAAGCATCAGCTGAGTTTTCCAGTGCTGAAATAGTACATGGGTAGAGAAGAGCAAACGAAAGCAAAATCTAAATTTAAGGAAGGCTCAATGTAAAGTTAGAAAGTTTTCTGAAAAAATTTGCATTTTCTTCAGCAAGTTTTCCCAAGTTATCAATGCACCAAAGTGCATATAGCAAACTTGTTTCTTTCTCATAAACACAGCAGCAACTTTGCAAGAGGATATGTGGATGCACTACTTATGATACTAAATCTACAAATATGATTTTAATTTTTTTCATAATAACTCCTATGCATTTAGGAAACTATAAAATACTTCTTTATACTTTTTCTGGACTGTCCATTAGATTGTTTTCTGGCATTTTTGCAGTAATTTTCATTTTAAAATATTGGATTTTAAGGACCTGTTCAGGAAATTGTTTTGAAGGAGTATACCTTTAAGATTGAGATTATATGATGGAAACTTTTAACAGACAGATTTTACATTACTACTGATCCTGTAAAATTAATTGAAGCTATAACACCTAATTGTGTTCTTATGTGAAAGAATCCTTTTTGGTCTTTAACACTGATTTCATGATGTAAGGAGACCTATAGAAGCTGCATGAGTTTTGAGTCTCTCATAATCTAATTCCTCTTTTTAAAAAACTATTTTATGTATCATATTTTCTATGTAAATGGCTTTATTAACCCAGAGAAACTACTTCCAAATTAAAATGTTAAGAAAACTTTAAACTATCAATGTATAACTGTAAAATGCCTAAATATTTATCACTCTTTTAATGAAAATAAAATATGATAATAAGATAGTAGGTAAAGAAAAACTGAAATGAGAATATTTAAAACGTGTTACATCTTTAATAGTTCTCTACTGTTCTTCATTACAGAAGCTATCATAAATAACCTGATTAAAAGAAAACATAACAGATCATCTTCATCCCTGAACAGAGAATAATTTAAAGATATAAATCATGAGCTCCATTGCTTTATCTGAGTTATGAATTATCCCTCTTATGAACCTTCTGAGCATACCTCACTGTTCTCCCTGACAGTCTTGACAGAGACAGTTAATTCACAAAGAAACAAGAAGAAACAAAACGAACTAAAGAGTGTTTACAGGTAAGAAAATTAAGCTAAAGTCATAGCAAGTTT
This sequence comes from Ardeotis arabs, assembly GCA_011801015.1. Taxonomy (NCBI): domain Eukaryota; kingdom Metazoa; phylum Chordata; class Aves; order Otidiformes; family Otididae; genus Ardeotis; species Ardeotis arabs. The sequence goes on along the minus strand of JAAGAY010146714.1, from coordinate 92,290 downwards.
CTGGTGCTTAAAAGATGCAAAAATATATATGACAGATCACATATCTATCTGCCAGATAAAGTACAAATAAGAAAATAAAGGTTTTGTACTATAACATTAAATATTTTTTTTTTCCTCATGTTTATTGGTTTTCCTTTTTCTGGTAAGGCCGTAATGAACATACTTTTTTCCTCTGGACTAATTAATATCTTCCTAAAGTATTGTATTTTCATATTTTATATACTATTTCTGATTACCACTTTGAAGAACTATAATGGTGGAGGTGGGATGTTTTTAATCACAGCAAAAACACGGAGAAGTGAGGTTAGTGGTACCACTGCTGAGACTGAGAGAAGATTGCCTTTTTAATGTTTCCTTCAGAGTCATCTTTGAATATTTTGAGGGCATGATATGTTGAAGAAAGTCAGAGTGGAGCTATGTAACCTAGTAAGGAGAATAGAAACAAACTGGTAGCTTGGGCATTTGCTACTTGGTTCTTAAAATGTCTCTCTTCATAATGCATTCTTCTTAATTTCTATATAATGTCTTATTTTAAATTGTTACAGATTTCCTTCTTAGTTTGTATTTTATTCATTTAATACTTAAAGGACATATATAAAGAGTCATCATAATGCCTCATTACAAATAAATACACATTATATTTGATTATGCACTGAGACTTCATCAGAGAGCTAGGCATGTGTTTCAGATTTGTTCTGAATGAAGACTTTTTTTTTTACCTTGTAGCTTTATCCTAGTACTTGCAATTTCATCCAGATTTCTTTAAGCTTCCCATAAGAGATTAAACTGCCTTTAATGGAAACAGGATAAGGTCCTAACTAAACTGGAATTACTACAAAGCTGTATACCATGTAAATCAGGTTGTCTTATAGTTTAAAAAGTCATAGATAATACTAACGTGCTGTTTCCTGAGGCAAGAGTATCTGATTTAATATGGTAATACTCTTGCATCCACTACACAAGCAGACCTTCATGCATGTATTTCCTGCTTATAAAAATACTGTTTTAAGGTTATCTTGAATTGCCATTACATTTTAAAACAGAAATGTCAATATTGTTCTCAGGCAGAATTTCATTACTACTATTTTTATTAATTATAAATTTACTTCCAGTAGACATTGAGGAGCTTTTAGTATATGTAGGGTTTTTTCTGTTAAAAGATTTTCATCGTTAGTTTAGAATAAAGTGTTAAAAATGTCATTTTCACCCTGACTAACCCATGAAATCAGCTTTCCGTCTGATTTATTGGAAGCTTAGCATATTTTACAAATGAGATAGAGGAATAGATGGCTTCTGAGAAACAAGCTTCCTCTTTACAGATATAAAAAGTCTCATAACAAATCAATTCTGTTACGAAAATTGCAAGTGCAAGGCATACTGTGGATCATAGAATTTTTTCCTGAGTGTTTGTAGACTGAATATTTTGCTTTCATTACATCTTAACAGAGCAGAAAAGGTCATTTTTATTTATTGATGGTTTTGATCACATGGGAGCAAAATGGTTACTGTCAAAGTTCCAAGGAAATATGGATGAACTTTCCACATCTTACAGAGACTATCAAATTATTATGCCAAGTGTATAACAGATGTGGAATACCTCCTATGTTAGCAACTGAAGATGAAATAATAGAGAGTACAAAACCTACAGTAAAAAAAGAATAAAGGACAGAATATAAGACTAATCATGATCTTTGAGACACAAACTAACATCAGAAAAAAAAATACAAAATTATTAGCAATATGTTGGAATAAAGACTCCTCAGATTCCCTCCTACTTTAATACTGTTTGATAGTATGAAAAAGAGCGTATCTTTGGTATTTTTTAAAGTATATTTTTTTTTATGGATAAAAGTAATATTAATGTAACACAAAATATAGTTCAAATTTACATTAGGAAAAATAAATTCATTAAAAAATCATGAAGATTACTTGAAGCAGGTTTCAGCAAACAATACAGACATCTAGGTTATTTTCAATAATAAAGGTAACTTAAGAGATATAATTTTTTTTTTCACAACTTCAGAGAAAGTATCCTAGTAATTAAAAGGCTAATTGACATTTGGTATGAATTCTGTCAGATTTAAATTTTGAACAATTTTGTGTAAGATAAATATATTTCCCTAATGTTACAGTCCCTTTCTGATTAGCTTCTTTAAAAACGTCTTTGAGTCCCATTGAGCGCTTTGGATTTCAGAACAGGAGTTACTTATCTCTTAGGGCACAGTACAGTTTCATTTTAAAACTGTACACAGATTGTCATTCCCTGCCCCTCAAATAAGATTTTAGTGACTGCCACCTTCCTGTTTCTCACCTTTCAAAACTGAAAGGTACTTTTTCAGTGGTTCCTATGACCTTGCTATAAGGCACATGTATCAGTTCCTCAGCTTCTCAAGGCATGGAGGGCACTATCCAACCTGATTTTGGAGGGAAAACGTGGTTTTGAAAAAACTAGAAAGAATATTTTCCCTTTTTCCTTCCCAGATCTAAGATACTCTTCTTTTTGTGCAAGGGTTAGCAAATACAATATGCACTTTATCAGTGAGTCAATGTCTAATCCCATATTTTGTGATATTTCCTAGACAGATAGAATGACACAATTCTTCTTAATCTATCAGCGTAATGAATCTATAACATTTGGTTGAGTGTTATAGATATAGAAACAAAAAGCTCCCATATCACTGATTGAATTCTGAGACCACCAGGGCCAAGGCACATAATCATCAGCAAGGGAGCTATATATTGCGAGTATGCTCCAGCCAACCAAATGACATTGCTTTATATGACCGTATGGTATTTAAAGTGCAAATGATTTCTAAGTGTTAGGGCATTATTTAGAGAACATTCTGGGTGGAAAAGCTTTAAACATCATTATGCTGTGTCCTAGTGCTAGGAAATAAATGTGCACTAGCAAAGTGTCAAACAATGGAGGCATGCCTTACTTTTTATGGATCAAGTGTTTTTCCATAAAAACAGAAAGCTATACTGGTACATACTGATAAACGGAGTACATAGTTAGAGAAAATCTAATTTTGACAAGAATTTCATTGACCTACATATGCTGAAAAGAACATTCACTGGTCTGTCGTAAAGCACTGTTTCTTGCCTATCTCAGCAGTTATTGATACCTTGCTAAGGATATCTATTGAGATATCAGTTGATAAATCCAAGGAAAGAAGATACAGAGGGGAGAGAGCAGTTTGCAAATTACATTGTAACTAAAATTTTTTTTTACTAGCTATTGCAGCATACATTTGTGAGGGCTTTCTGAAAACTGTTTCTTAAAGATTATCAATATAATTCAGAATTGCATTAATAGCTCAGTAATTTCTCTATAAATTAATCATCAGGACTGTAACCTGTAATCACAGCCTCCCTTTTAATACTTTTGAGATTTGTCAAAATCTCCGGATTTCTGTGATCTAGATTAGTATAAGCACTTTTTTTTTTTTTTAATTTTGAAACCAGTTTAAGGTTCCACAGCTACATAAACACGTGTTTAGGAAGCCTATCTCTGAATATAACAAGCAAGGAATATATCTGGTAGATCAGGAATAAAGCATGCAAACTAACTATGTCTTACAATTTTGTACAAAGTGTACCTCTAAGCTTGTGTATTTAGATTTATGAATTGGATTGCCTGGCACTTTCCAAAAAAAAAAGATTTCTAGTAATAACACACTAAAATCCTGCTGAGTTTTCTAGGTGCGCAGCTCCTCAAAGCTTAATGACCACTGTCAATGTCAAATGAAAATATGCTTCCTGACCAACAAAATCATTGCTTGCTGTCTGTAGAGTTGTATCTTGGAAGGGCTTATTGTGTATGTAGTCCTGCCAAGCAGCAGAAACCCTAATTGCAATGCTTCAGTTTATGTGAGATGATAATGTGTTTTTATATTGACGTTAATTGTGGTCCTACAACAGTGACAGTTGTCCTAGTATGATTAAAAATAGAGGGAAATAAAACATTACCACTTTTGAAACACAGCAAGCCCTTAGTGAGGGGAGAATCATGGTAACTTGTGATGAAAATTGTGTTGAAATGTTAGACACAAAAAAAAAAAAGATCAAGATTTGAGAAGATACCAAGACAATATGTAGTTTTTGTGCCTCTTCTTCAAAGTTTCCTCTTTTGTATTAGAGTGCATACTGATAATTGGAATTTGTTTAATAACCAAGTCATTTGTGCATGGCTGCAAATTGGATAGTTGAAACAATTATTTTATTTGAGGATGAGTGGAAAGCTTCATTTTGTTGTTACAAATCAAATGCATTTTCACAAAATCAAGTTACTTATTTTTTGGTGCTACGTGTCAGGTTTAGTTTAGAACAGAGCTCAGAATTCACTAAAGGTTCACTGCACGTGGGGTCTGCTAAGTTAGGACTATTTAGAAGCGCACACGGTAATCCACTGAACTCAGCTCAGCAATTTGATGGAAGCTGAAGTTCCTAAGAGTTAAATTTATGCATGGGAAATAATATTAACTACTCATCAGTTATACTATGTGCATCAGAGAGTGGAATTGTCCAGGCTGGACTTGGCAAGATGTTGTCCCCTCCGTTCAACCCTTCCTATCAGGTGGAGGAAGAAACTTGTTGTTATGCCAAGTGTAGTTTATATTCTGTAAGTGTAAATCTAAAGTAAATTCATGCAGTTTGATAAATGTACTGTACCTTTACATGAAGGTAACTAGGGCAAAACTTCTCACATTGTCATAATAATGTCCAGTTAATTCTATAAACTGACTATGTTTCTCAAGAGATCTGAAGTGACTGCAAATCTCATACAAGATCACAATATTCATAAGGTGATATATCCATTATTAAATGGAAGCATTTTCTTGATAGTTCGCCAGGAAACAGCTGAAGATGCAGTTGGTCTAATAGCTGTGAAATCCATGTTACACTCATTAGAGATGATTTGCAAGCTGTAGCCCAGCCAAGACTTTAAGGATTTGCAGAGTGAAAGCATTGCACTGCACAGATTACAGTCCTAATTTGTGTAGGATTAGCTAATAGGGGATTCGACATTTTCTTGGAATTCTACTGGTGTACAGGCTAGTAATTTCTATTTTACAAATCTGGAATTAAAATAAAGATTGCAGTGATCATTCTGTAATCTGATAATTATTAAAGTAATGTCAGTATGTTCAAGGAGGCAACTATTTCCCTTCCATGAAGCTCAAAAAAAACCCAAACAAATTCAGGTGTTTCATTGCAGACATAAGGGCAATACAAGGAGTATCCCTTCAGCTTTGTGTAACATTAAGAAATCCTTAGGAAACTCATGTGGTTGTTGAAGCCTTTGCCAGTACTTTATATGGCTCAACACTTTCACTTACACTGAATCTAAATCTAGCTTCTTTCAAACAAGGCACTGATATTTTTTTTATCTGCTTATCACTCTTTCAGCTTGTAAAATCCCATACACTTTCTTGACCTGAGTAAATTGTTAAATAATTGTTTCAGTCATCCTATTTAGAAATTCTTCATTTGCTGGATAATATACTTCCTCTGCCAAATGTGTTTGCTTTGTTCCTCAGATGTCTAAAATATTTCCATATCTTTTCTCAGTAGTTTGAAGGGTAGAAGGTATTCAGCATTCAAATGAAAATCAAGATTTCTGAAATATTAACTCCACATTATTGTTGGAAAATAGCAAGTAATATTTAGGCATCTACTTTTTACATTTTTTAGATGTCTCTGTGGAGTTCTAGTAGTATTTCTAGCTTTTGTGTGCACATTGTTAGAAGTAACAGGACCATTTTTTTAAGTCCAGTTCTTGGTCTTTAAGCTATGTTTTTTTTTATTATTGCAATCTTTCTAAAAAAATAAATTTTGCCTTTTGACATCTTCTTTGGCTTGTAGATTACTGCCAAGATATACAAATAAAATCAAAGGTTTTTGTTGACTTTTTGGCTTAGCTTTAAAAGAAATGATTCAAGTATGGATGCAGGGTTGATTTTTGTTGTTTTTATTAATTCTATGTTCCTTGCCTCATTGCGAATAACTTTAATTTTCAACATATTTTAGCCCAGCAATTGCTTTGATGTGCTATGGCACCATTAGGATGTAAATTGTTTAATATTCCCTTCCTGAGACTTGACTTACCTAAAATTGTATCACTTTATCTTTCTTCTCAACAAACGTTCTTTCAATGCTAAATGGTAGAAGTGAGAGAATGAGTCCTATGACATCTTTGTTAGTACAGTCACTAAGCCTACACTTTTTAAATGTGCATGCTGCATTTTGGTATAAAGCTATGATATGAATTATGCTTTTTGGCACATGATAATGTTTCAGAAAATTCTGCAATGTACTGTGATGGAAGCAATAAAATATTTGTTGGTCTCCTGACATATTTCTAATTCAAGCAGATTTTCACACAGAAAACTCCATGATTGTAAACAAGCATCACATTGCAAGAAAAGCTTTGCTGTATAAAAATGTCTAAGAGTTTTACAAAGTTCCCTACAAATGTTCTTTTTAGTCGAGTCTACCTTTGACTTAAGTTCCTGGCAGTTACTTTTCTTGCTTCTGAGTAATGTCACATGGCAGTTTTACTATTGCCACCTAGCTGCATGTGAGAGCTGGCTGAAATAACTTATTTATATGAGTTGTATATAGATAAATTAGACAATAGATAACATATACTGCACTTAAACATCAGCTTCTCCTTTTCATGTTCAGCTGGTGGACAGTATTCCTTTAACTGAACTAATAAAAGGGATCGTATTCACTCGCTAGTGTTGCAGATGCTTTGTCTAACATGAAAATTTCTAAGTTATTCCTATAGACACATATGTATGCACATCTCATGTTAACAGTCATATCTGCTAAAGATCAGTGACTGCTTAGATTAAAAATTCTAGCAGAAACAACATGAGCTATACAACTGGAAAATACATCAAGCCTAGACTGTAATATTTTTACTGTTCACTTGCACAGAGTACCAGACCTCTGAACAGCACCCCGCAGCTCAGCTTAGCTTCCCCTTCATGGTTACTGTCAGGATTTTGTGAGAGCAATAACATGTAATTTTAAGGAAGAAAAATTCTTCTATCATCTGATTGATGATGCTGATTTATTTGGCATGATAAAGTAAGCTAAATGCTGTGATCTGTTTTTTTTGCATTTGGCTTGTAGCCATTACAGATGTTCACGTGCAAAAGATGAAATTAGGTATTTTAAACTTGCTCAGAATTTTAAGATTTTGTGATTCTATGAAACAGGAAAAAGATGTGAAAATGTATCAGTATGAATGGTTTTACTGTGATAAACAAACACATCATTGAAATAATAGCACTTTGATGTGAAACATAGTCCCACAGCAATAATACTCTGATGACATAGTAATGACTAATTTAGCAATCACACAAATTTCCTAGAGCTTTCAAAGCATTTTGGTTAATAAGTGCCCTCCTTCAGGAGAAAAAAAAAGCAACAAACAAACATTTTTTTAAAGCATGAGCAAAGGACAGCAAGATGGTAAGAGGGAATACAAATTGTTATGTCCTCACAAAGCTTTTCCTTTAACTCCCTTGTAAATACAAATATAAAAGCCTAGCTTGTATTGCATGTACTAAACGCTACACTGCCTGATGTTGAACGAAGGAGTGAAGGTCAGGAAACTGATGAGCATATAAGGACTGAGATTAAGCACAGCATAGTAAAGAGAAAATAAAAAAAAAAGGCTCTGATATGGTGTAGAATGTTTTGGAAAGTCAAACCCCTTTCAGAGTACAAATTGATGCAATAAATTTTAAACAAGAAGATTTAGTATCTTTGATCCAGCACAGCACAATAGCTTTCAGTGAATATAGTTCCACAGAAAAATGTTTTGCTGAATTGGAATGCCAGTAGGCAACAAATGAAGCAGGACAGAGTATGTCTTGTCCAGAAATTCAGTGACTTAATTAGAATGGGAGAACTGGTTCAACCACTGAAGAAAATACAACAACAAATACTCATTTCACTCTCCTTTCATCTGGTCATTTAAAGAAGGAGCAATGGTGAAACGTTGCCCTAGTTTCTTCCTGTACTTTCAGGCCTTTTATGAGGGCAATTAAACAACTATTGTTCTCTTGTTTGTGAGGAGGGCTCAAGAATTGCTATGATTTGAAGAAAAACATTCTTCTACTTCTTTCAGCATTCAGGCACTCATCACTTTGCATGGAGATGGGTGGTTTCTGCTATTAGTTCACCATGTCTTTACATAGCTGCTGAACAACACCTCAGTGCTTTAAAGGCAGTTAAGATCCAGATATCCTTAAGTACGTGAAGCTTCTGCATTATCATCTATTATTTCATAAATTACTTTTGAGTCTTTTGCATAGTACTTCTGGAAATGAAATTTCTAATAACTCTGTGTGTGTGTGTATGTGTGTGTGTATTTATACATGTATTTATATATGGCATTGTCACGCTCCAATTTCGGATGAGAGGAAGGCCCCCTTGCGTTCTAGCCGACCTCAGACGAGTCTGGGAGGCTAGGGGCGGCTAGACCAGCCTCTCACACACCGGAGCGTGGTTTTGCTCGTATTCTTGGGAACAGAATTAAGACTCAAAACGGAGTCAAGAGACAGGTAACTTTATTAACCGGACAAGAAGTTTGCAAATGCAAGAGAAAAGAGAGAAAGAAAGGAAAGAGGGGAAAAGAGTTTCAGTTGCAATAGCTACCACCACGGAGCTGCAGCATCACAACAGTCCAGTTGACTCGGTGGGGAAACGTTCCGTCTGATGTTGGTCTTTTCTGTCCCTTTATCGTTCGTCTTATTCACGTCACATATTCCAAGAGCAGGTTTGCTTGGCCGCACCCCTCACCTGGCGGTGATACGCATGCCCAATACCGTCTGTGGGCCCCTCTGTTTTTCTGGCCTGGGTCTGGGCACATACGTAGGGGTAAGGCTAAATTTTGCAGAATCAGCTCAGCATTCAGGTTCATGGGAAAATAGGAGGAAAAAACAGGAAGCTTCCAGTCCTGTGGCTTGACTGGCTTGCAAGATAAGGGAATCATCTTGCAGGAAAACAGGAAGACTCCAGTCCTATGGTTTGACCGAATGTACCATTGTTTAGGTGATGGTTTGATGCTTCGACAATGTTGAGACAAACATTTGACACAGTCTCTCACAGGCATGCATAACAAATTGTATAAAAACTTTTGCATCATGCATTTTTTTTTCTTTGAAAATTATGTAGGGCTTCCCAATAGTATGAAAATATCATCCTAGAAAAAGATTATTAATTGATAAATTAACTGAACTCCATCAGGGTGTCATGTACTAGTGAAACCTGCCCCAGGGTAGAAGGTAAGTTGCTCTCCCAGGTAAAAGCTGAGTCACAATGAACCGTCTTTTTTTTGCTATTAATACTCCAATTATTTCATGTATTTTTCTCCTGAGTTGCTCATCCATACTGCCGACAGGCCATTAAAAGTGAAAAAATGTATACTAAATTTTTAAATAGGAATAAAACTTCGCAGATTCCTAAGAAATCTTCCATAATGTTCTTGCCTTAAAAGCAACTAAAGTATTGACTGAAAATTGACACTTTCTACCAAGAGTGTCAACATATATTACAGGATAGTAGATGAACAGATGGAATAATGATAAGCCAACTGCAGATATTGCAAGTGTTTCTGTATGGAAATGGCTACTTTTATTAATAAGTGAATTGTCTCAAGCATGAATGAGTCATACTTAGTCATTCTTCTACCACTAACATGTATTTTAAAGAATACATTCTTTCTCTGTTATTTATCATCTCTTTAGACAGATAGACTGAATAGACAAATACAGATTACCTGTTCATGTAATTATATAGAGAAACACCGAGATATCCCGAACCTTGCATGAAGAAGAGTAAAGTAAAATGCCACGAAGTTAGGATAAGAAACATTCAAGGTTTTGGTTCATATTCTAGGAGGGAAAATCCTGAGCTGCAACAAAAAGAAAATGTTAATTAACATAAAGAGATAATCAACCAAGATGTAGGCTTAAAGACATATCTGAATAAGTTTTCATGCAAAATAAGAAAAAAAAAAAGATAATTTTTGTCTTTGTTTTCCAATTAGCTATTTGAAACACTACTAACTAGCAATGAATCAGTTCAAATCCCAGATCTTTTTGTGATGCTGTGTGCCTAGGTGTGGCAAAATCTGGTGCTGCAACAGATTTCTTCAGAAGATGTGTAACTACCTTCCTTATAAATGGAGGAAGGTTTGTATAGATTTTTTAATGAAGTCTTAGGTGCAAAAATGTCATAGACATGCACTGGACCTGAAATTGATGAGCACAAAGAATATAATGTCTATTCTTTCTGGGGTAGCCAGGTTAACTTTCCTGATACTTGTTACTGGTAGTCTCACTCACAATACAAACTACTAATTTGTGGCTTTCTTAACTGCTCTTGTCTTCCATGTGCTTTTCTACTAATTCTATCACAGGAACCAGTTTCTTTCAATTTCTTTCATTTTTTCTTTCTCTCTTTTCACTATTATGCCCCTTTTCTTTCCAACTACAAAAACATGTAAAGAGACATGCAATTATGCTCTTTCTTTTTTTTTTTTTCCTTTTTTTCCTTTATTAATCTGAGTCTTGCAGACAGACTAGAGATGTGGTCACTAGCTATATTCTGAATCAGTTTAACAGAGAGTAGACACTCTTAAGTTCATACTTCATTTAAATCAATTCCTGCCTGATTCATAGAAATTATGCTGCCTTGAGCCAGGTTAAAATTGTATTAAGGACAATGTCATGTTCTGAACCTGTTGAAATCAGCTGTTCTGAAGCTATATCTAGTGTTTTGCCTGCAGGGAAGTTAAATACAGAGAAGACTTTAGACTTGTGCCTCAGGCATGGGCCAGGCACATAACTTGAGCTTTCGTCCATCATAAATCTGAGAAGTAGGAAAAACAATAGTGACAGAGAAGAGAGACTAGGAATCAAATTCTGAAATTGCATTATTTAGAACACGGGATTTATCATGTCAGTAGGGCACCTATGTTAAAATCTACTAATGAGAAGAAATATAGAAGAGGTCGTAACGGACAGCTAGATTTGGAAGTAATCTGTAAAGATTTTTCTTTAAGGAAGTAGATGGTCTCAACTATCTTTGAGCAATTGGCATGAAAAGCAACTTTCCTTTTGGGAAGCAGAATTGGTGAGGAATTGTATGTTTCTTTTGTTCCATGTTTTAATAAGGAGAGCAACTGTTGACTCTGTAGTTCAGTTACCAAAAAATAAAAATAAAAACTGAAACTGTCAGGCTTGCCAGTATTAGAAGTACTACTGAAATAATTGCTCCCTATCCAGTAGACACTTCACATTATAATTAACCAGTAGTGATTTTTATTGAAAATGAATTGTATTATGGCTACTGTAATCTGCTACCCTACAGTTAGTGAGACAGATGGTACATTTTAAAAAGTTATAAATGTAAATGAGAATATTAATACCATTAGGAATTAACATTAGTAATATAAAGTATATTTATGATGCATTTTTCTGGAATATGTTTTTAAAGTCTATATTTTGGATACAGGAAATAATGTATCTTGATAGTTACCTTCTAGTTTAAAAAATTTCCTTTCTAGAACAAAAATAGAATCTGAGATGAATCCTGCTAATTCAAACTACTATCTTGCAAAACAATACTTCACAGAGTTTTTTGTACTTCCCATAGATGCTTAAAAGGAAGAAGGAGTGAGAGGTGAAAAAAAAGATATCCATACAGTGGATTATGTAATTTTAAAAAATAAGCAACTTTGGAAGCCTGTAGCACAAATTACTTTTCTGTGCTCAGCCCATCTGTTGCTTTTCCAAAGTAATAAATAGATATCAAACTGGATTGTTATATAGTTGGATCTAAAGGTAATTTTCAACTTTGGATAAAAATGACTGTTGCTTGGGTTTTTTTTCCCATATGAAGGATTCAAAACTCAGCAGACCCAAACTAACTAAAAAGACATTCCATACTATACAACATCATGATAAATAATAAAAAGAGAGAGAGGGGAGTTTTTCCAAAGTAGCCATTACTTGGAGACTGGTTGGGCACCTGTCTGCTGGTAGTGATTTTTGCATCACTTTTTTTTCCTTCATCTAATAAGTGGTCTTTATTTTGACCTGCAGGTCTTTTCCCTTCTGTCTCTCTCCCTCATCTGACTCGGGGGAATGAGTCAGCAGCCATGTGGTGCTTAGCTGCCTACCAGGGGAAAAGTATTACTAACTGGAAATCATGTTATTATAGTCCTTACATCCAAGACAGTAATAAACTACATTGTGAGCCTTTCAAACCTGAGCTAGTTTTGCTGCACAGTACTATGTAGATACATCAGCTCCAGGTGAAATGGATTGGTAGCCACTCCATCACCTCCATCTCAATCCATTACATATGGGAGATTTGATTCCTCTGTGCACATTAAGTGAATTTTGTCCTTGACGTGTGACTGAAAATAATGCAAAGATGTTAAAGAACTTGGTAGCTCAAGTAGTTTATTCTTCATCCTTTTGGAAAGCAGGTGGATCAGCAGTGCAACAGAAGCCTCATTTG